>APFE030658018.1:0-33460 GCA_000404065.3 Pinus taeda
GTTTCTTGGGATCTCTCCAACCAGCTGAGCATGCCACAATCACTTTTAAATCACATTTTTTTACAATTTTTCACATGATCTTTTTCTGCTGACTTCCCTAGCTTATGGATACAAACAAACTGCTTTAGCAAAAGTCGGAAGAACATAGAGGTTTTTTAAGGGATTGGTTCCCAGGAGAATTCATTATCTCTGAGGATAGATCCAGCATCTAGTTGGGCTGCCTTATTTGCTTCTACATCTGCTTCCTTGTTATTGGTTCTTAGAATATGGAAAAAAGTCAGATTCAGGTGTTTGATCATGCCTTTGATTCTTGAGATTGTCCTTGCCAGTTGCAGATCTGTCGGATTTGTATTGGTCACTGTTGCATTGATAATGATTTGGGAATCTCCCAAAATAGTTGCTTCTGTGAGCCCCATATCCCTCAATGTTTTGATCCCTTGGAACAATGCCATGACTTCCGCTTGAATGCTTGTGGTGAGACCTAGACCCCAAGCAAACCTATGGATGGAAGACTCTTTTGGGTTTATAATTATGCCTCCTGCTCCAGCCCTTCCTGGATTTCCCTTGGCTGCTCCATCAAAGAACAGGGAGGGAAGAGTTTTATTGATCAGCCAAGCTTGAAATTATTCTCCGTTTTTCCTTATTTTCTAGTCTTTGATGCATATGGGTGATTTTATCGACTTTTGGAATTTTAGATTGAGAGATGCTCCAAACTCCATGTCATGTTGGCTTAGATTTGAGTCGTCATCTTTATCACTCAGCCACTCATTTAGTTGTCCTTTAACTATGTGTGCAACTACCTTATAGTTCTGTTCCTTATCCCTGAAATCCTTATATTCATCTCCAACCAGTTTTTCCAGCTGATAAATTTAGGCAAGGCAGTCCAAGAAAATTTGACAAACTTGTTTTTTGGGCCTGGTCCTTGATATCTAGCCAACCACCCAGCAAACAAATCAGGAACTGAGTGGGGGAGATTGGGCATTGAATTCAGCGTTCCAAGAAGCTCCTGCCATATTTGGACTGTAAATTTGCATTCCAGAGAAATATGAACAACAGATTCGGAATTTTCTTTACATAGAACGCATCTTGATGGACCAAGAAATCCCCTTTTCTGCAGCCTATCCTCTGTTAGGATTTTTTGGTGGCATAGCAGCGAACAGAGAAAATCAATCTTTGGAATAGTGGGAAAATTCTAGATATCGTTCCAAGGCGTTGGATTGGGGGGGACGTGGGGTTTCTCCGTGATTTTGGCATAGCCCTGAGCCACCGAATATCTTGTCTGCTTCGCTCCCCAACCTCTCGAATCTTTCCTTCTCGCGTGAATAGGGGCATCTCCCTGAAGCATCTGAAGCAGCATGGCATAATCTGGCAACCATGCAGCTGGAACGTTGGGCGATTTCCAGCCTGCCCAACTATCTCCATGCCAAGACGATATATCCCATAGCGTTTTTAAGTTCGCTTCTTCCATCCACGCCTTCTGTTCTCTCCTTAGATTCGAGTTTGCAATCGGAGGTCTATTCATAATGCTATCCTCCCAAATTCTAATATGTTTGCCATTCCCAGGAATCCAATAGGCGTTATCTCTTATAAGAGGCCCAACTTTAAAAATTAGATTGCTGAGAGGGGATCTAAGTTGGTCTTTGGGTTGCTCCAAACACCGGAGACGCTGCCCACTGAAATATTTCTTCCACAATACCAACTGAACCCATCCAGGCTTTGGCACTATGATCTTCCAGATCAGTTTGGCTCCCAATGCTAGATTCTGTGTGTTTAGATTTTTAAATTTTAATCCTCCCTCCTGTAGTGGCCTGGAAAATATATCCCAGTTTACTAATGAGAGTCTCTTTTCATTGGTCTTGCCTCCTTTCCAAAGGAATTTCCTGATTAGATCCTCCATGTTTTTAATGATTCCCATTGGTGCCAAAAGAACGGAAAAATTTAAAGAGAGGTAGGCTACTTATTACTGATTTAATTAGCACTGATTTCCCTGCCAAGTTGAGCCAATATGACGCCCAGTCCTACATTTTGGATTTGAATTTTTCTATCTGTGGGAGCCAATCCTTACTAGTAGCCCTCTTGTGGAAGATAGGCAACCCGAGGTACTTGAAGGAATTCCAAGAAGCTGATGCTGCAAATCCCAAGCATCTGGCAATGGAACTAGTAGCAGCCACTGAAACATTCCAGCAATAAACATGTCACTTACCCTTATTTAGTTCGCTGCTCGTTGCTTGGCAGTAGTCTTCCAGCACCTCTTTGAATTTCCTTGCCGACAGTTGAGAAGCAGCCCCAAGAAGCAAAGTATCATATGTAAAGAGAGCATGATTGATGCATTTGATCCCTCTTGCTATTTCCAATCCAACTATATCTTGGTCTTATTGTTTCTTGTTTAAGTGAAAACTGAGGATAGAGGCTTGCAATACAAATAAGAGAGGCGACAGGGGGCAACCTTGCCTCAACCCTTTAGATGCTTTAAAGAAATCAGCAGCCATGACATTCACTAGAGGAGTGATCCATGTTTCGGAGATACAAGCTCTGATCCATTGTATGAAATTTTGTCCAAAACCAAGTTTGTGCATTACATCAAACAAAAATCTATGCCTTATGTGATCAAATGCATTAGCTAGATCGAGTTTAATAACCATACCTTTTTCTTTCCGTCGAAGGCTTGAGTGGATCACCTCTTGGACCAAGATGAAATTGTCTACTAGCTACCTGCCTTGAATAAAGCCGCCTTGATTCTCCAGGATGACTTTAGGGAGGATTTTCTTCAATCTGTTTGCTATAACTTTAGTGATCACTTTGTATCCAATGTTGCATAAGGATATTGGGCGGAATCTATTAAAGGAGTTAGCACCTTTTTATTTAGGAATGAGGGCCAGGAATTATGAGTTTGTGCTGCCCCCAACTTTCTTACACTCTTGGGATTTTTGTATCATTTTCATAAAATCCTTCTCAACTATCTACCAGCAAGTTTGAAGAAACCTGGGTGTGAATCCATCCGGACCCAGGGCTTTGTCAAGTTCCATTGCAAACAAAGCATCTTTGACTTCGTTAGCTGAGATTTTATTTTCCAGAATCTGGTTCATTTTTGCAGTTATGAGCTTGCGGACATCGTCTAACAATTTGGCAGTCTGGCTGGTCCCCGTACCTTCCGAATACATTTTTTCAAAATGGTTTGATGCAGCCTTCTTGATGCTGACGAAATCTTTTATGGTGTTGTTCTCATTTTTAATTTCTGATATATTGTTTCGGAATTTTCTAGCTTGGGCCTATTTATGGAAGAAGGAGGAATTGTGATCTCCAGCTTTGAGCCATAGACTCCTTGACTTGAGCCTCCAAAACTCTTCTTCTGCCAGGCACACCCTCTAGAATTTATGTTGTAGCTTATTTTCCTTATCTAATTCTTCTTTAGTGATTTTGGCAACTTCCAGGTGGAGGTGATGGAGTTCCAAATCATTTTGAATTTTTTTTTCTGCCCACTGCAGGATTTGGCAATGTCTTTACCCAAACTTTCAGCATTTTTTTTTATCCTGCGAATTTTTTCCTCCCATACAAAGAAGGGGGACTCCTTGACCGGCTCTTTCCAACTCTCTCTAATCTTTTGCAAGAAATCAGTCTCTTTGATCCATAGGAAGCTGAACCTGAAAGGTATAGGTCCAAGGTCCTTAGTAGGAGTCAGCTCTAGATTGATTGGCTTATGATCTGAGGCACTGGTTTTGAGAATGCGCATTTTAGCCTCCAACCCCAAGAGAAGGAAGGAGCTTTGAACAAGAAAACGGCCAAGTCTTGCCGCTATATGTCCCGGCCCCACTCTCTTGTTTGACCAAGTAAACGTGCCTGAGACTGGTTTTATATCTAGCAGATCCCAGTCTTGCATGAGGATTTGGTAATGAGAATGCGCATTTTAGCCTCCAACCCCAAGAGAAGGAAGGAACTTTGAACAAGAAAATGGTCAAGTCTTGCCGCTATATGTCTCGGCCCCACTCTCTTGTTTGACCAAGTGAACGTGCCTGAGACTGGTTTTATATCTAGCAGATCCCAGTCTTGCATGAGGATTTGGCAATGTCTTTACCCAAACTTTCAGCATTTTTTTGATCCTACGAAGTCTTTCCTCCCATACAAAGAAGGGGGAACCCTTGACCAGCTCTTTCCAGCTCTCTCTAATCTTTTAAAAGAAATCAGTCTCTTTGATCCATAGGGAGTTAAACCTGAAAGGTATAGGTCCTAGGTCCTTAGTAGGAGTCAGCTCTAGACTGATTGGCTTATGATCTGAGGCACTGGTTTGGAGAATGTGCATTTTAGCCTCCAACCCCAAGAGAAGGAAGGAGCTTTGAACAAGAAAACGGTCAATTCTTGCCGCTATATGTCCCGGCCCCACTCTCTTGTTTGACCAAGTGAACATGCCTGAGACTGGTTTTATATCTAGCAGATCCCAGTCTTGAATGGCAGCTGCTCATAATCCAGTTTCTGTATGTGGGTCCAGGGACCTACCACTATTTTTATGGCTTCTGGCAGTCCTACCTTCAGATCTACCTCCACACAGATTCTGGCGCAGTCATACTGGTCCTTATTGTTGGCCTTGTCTATGAATTTTCCAAGGGTGTTGTCGATATGCTTCAAAGAATCCCAGTTCCAGCAATGAACAGGGAGATTGGGGAGCCTCACCCATACCGGGATCACTGAAGGTACGTCCACCACCGGATCGAAGTCTGGTGTCCATTTGTTTAAGTACAGCCCTTAGGGGCCCATGAAGTAGGGGTCGTTCTTGAAAATTAAGTCTTTGTCTTCTTTTGCAGAGAATTCGAACAAAAAATAGCCTCTCCCGAGGAAGTAAGAGGTTACCTTGTTTTGGATCAGAGGTGCCCAGTTCCTAGCAACCCAGTTCTCGGTCGTCTTCAGGGAAGGCCAGATTCCTGTAAACTGACCTACCAGAGCCCGATCTGCCAGAGAGAGCTACTTGAATCAGTCCTTCCGGCGGAAGAGCGATCTCCGGAATATCTTCCAGCCTTTTCACAAACTTCGCTAGTTCCATGCATTTCTTCTTAGGCAGGGAGGCTAGAAGGGATTTAAAGGCCTCAGATGCAGAAGATGAAGGGGGAGTGAGAGATGGCTCCTCCATGGCGGGCCAATAGTTCCAGCCAGGGCAGTCGCGGCCTAGAGCAGGGCCCTCAGTGGACCCCCGCAGGCACAAAGACAATCCCTCCGCGAGCTCCCTCGCAGGCTCCAGAAAGGATCTCAGCGGACTCCCACGCAGGCTCCCGAGAGGATCTTCAGAGGACTCCCACGCAGGCTCAGAGGGCGTGAGGTGCAGGTGCCAATTAACCTCAATATATTAATAAACATTTATTACATTTTTAACCATCACTAAATTTTTAATTTATTGAACTCATGTTATTTATTATTTTTTGCAAAGTGAAAATGAAGATGGTTTAACAGATGAAGAGTGTATTGCCCATAGTTCTACTTCATAGTTATTGCCTATAGTTCTAGTTATATGTTTTTTATTACATTTTTAACCATCACTAAATTTTTAATTTATTGAAGTTATGTTCTTTATTATTTTTTGCAAAGTGAAAATGAAGAGGATTCAAAAGATGAAGAGTGTATTTTTTTATTATTTGCAAAGTGAAAATGAAGAGGGTTCAAAAGATGAAGAGTGTATTGCCCATAGTTCTACTTCAATTAACTTTATTTTATATGTTTTTTGTTATATTTTTAACCATCACTGAATTTTTAGTTTAGTGAACTCATGTTTTTTATTATTTTTTGCAAAGTGAAAATGAAGAGGTTCAAAAGATGAAGAGTGTATTGCCCATAGTTTTAGTTCAATTAATTTTATTTAATAAAGTTACAATGTTAAATTTATTTTTTAATAGGTATAAAAATGTATTTATATTTTTTTTTTTGAGATTGGAGAAATTAGCAAATAGGTTGGTTTGGTACTTGTGTAATATGGGGTCAATTTTGATCACTATCATTGTAATTGTTAAGTGCTTATGTATGTTCCTCTCTCAAACATGGGTAAGTCAAGGGATTTGTACCTCAAACAATAACACTTCATTTTCACCACACTTGCCAATTGAGCTGCCCCCTGGTAACTAGAAATGTATTCATGATATGTTATATACAAAGTTGACATTTACTTGGGGTGGCAGTGTATCATTTATTTTCGAATAGTTTGATTAGTAATGTCAAGTTAATTTCATTTCCTTGTATGTAGAAGTTGTTTCATGCCATGTCGTATAGAAAGTTGGAATTTTCTTAGGTTGGTATTGCACCATATATTTACAAGTAGAAAAAATTTCATAATTATTTATGATTTAATTTTAAAATTTCATCATTGTGCTTATATATACATGTCTTCCTATCAGTTGGGGTTATCTTGGGTAGAATGGTCGTTATCTCCCCCACCCATGTTCAATCCCCTACGAGTGACGTGATGATGTGAAATATAACCCTCACTCTCGCCCTTGGGTTACAAGAGAGGATGATTCCCCTTGAAAAAATATACATGTATTTCTACTTCCATGGTTTGAAATAGATTGAATATTAGTATGGTAAAACTTTGGAATTGAATTTTTGGATACATTGCTTTTTCTTTCATGGTGTGATGTGCATGAACTCTAAATAGAGTATGGTTTATACATACATACTATTAAATCATAAAATGAAAATTGATAATACCATGAAATGTGTACATTTATATTTATTACCACTATGTATCTAATGTCTAATTTCAAATAAATTATTAACTTTCATATTTCTTTGAAATACATATGTTGAAAACCAGAATTGTGTGGTGGTACTTTTGCTTTATGCATAAAATACAAAAGCAAAAACAAAAACAAAAGCAGTGACATTGCACCCCATGGCTCTTGTTTATACATACATAATTTTTGTTTTAGTAATTAATGTTTTGTAAAATAGACTTATAGTGATATAAATCTCATTAATATTTAAATATTATAAAAACAAGTGCTACATAGCATCTAGTACTTGCAACTTAGTTTAAATATCACTAAATTGAAGTTAAAAACAATAAAGAACTAAAATTGCATATATAGAGTGTGGGAGATATCTTTTTTTTGTTTTTGCTAAAGCAAGAGTCAAACCTTCTATTGACTTGGGAATGAAAATAAGTTACATAAGTTACAACATGCATTAAGATGACTCATTCTCCAACCAAGGGAAGAAATAAATCAGCACTTAATACCAGCGATAAAACCAAAGTACAAAAAGGGAGAAACAAAACCAAAGTACAAAAGGTTATGGATCCGCCAACTATCACATGTACACACAAATCTGCTCGACTCGCAGTATCCATTGATCTACCTCCTCCTGATGAAATAGAAAATATCCATATCGCACGGAGTAGTAGCCCAAGGAATACCCGCTCGATGAGGGTGATATTCTCTCACCTATTATCGCCACGTGTAGACGTTTGAGTGGCATCGCATGCAAATCAAAAAAACCACTTAAGGATTTGAGGGTGCTCGATAAGGGTGGTAAACTGGAAGCTGATTTGACCTTCACTGGCTACCACCCGGACCCACTAACCTACTCGACAGTTTATAGCTTTCGATCTTCTCCCTCCTGATCCGATGGCCAATATCCATATCGCACGGCACAGAAGATCGAGGAATACCTGCGCGATGAGGGCGATATTCACTCTCCTCCCACAGCCACATGTAGAAAACTGAGTGGTATCGTTTGCATTTCATGAAAACCACTTTAGGATTTGAGGGTGCCGAATAAGGGTGGTTTAGCAAAATCTGTTTTGACTCCTGTTTCCTTTTCCCTGGACCCCCAAACTCACTCGACTGCTTATAACCGTCGATCTGCTCCCTGTTGATTGAATGGCCAATGGCCAAATTGCATGAATTCACCATCCATCTCGGTAGCCTATTGCCTCTGATCTTTTCCTCATGAGTAAACAGCTAATGGCACAAGGACTTCCTCTAGCTAGGCTTCTAGTAGCATTTGTGCTAATGCAACCGATGTTGATTTCCTTTGAGATCCTTAAGTTCCCATACTCTATGTAACTTTCTAATGTACTCTTATTCTTCATTGATAAAAGGTGATATTCCATTTCCCTATCTGTTTTGATATTGCTCCCTGTCTATGAGGGCACGAGATGAGCATCCTTCTCACATTTGTTTGTCTGTTATCTCCTCCCACCTGCAACACATGTTGGTTCATGTACATCTGACCCCTTCATTGGCAAGCCAATCCGCTACTTTGTTGGCTTCCCTGCGAACATGCACAAACTTGAGAGTTCTTAGAATTCTTCGGTGTGATTGAATTCTGTAATAGACCTATAGAAGCCTCTAGTGGCTTGATATTTTCTCTGGTGCTGATCCTGAGCCTATCTGCTTGACTGAATTTATGACTAATTCCGAGTCAGCCTCGATGATAACATTATGTGTGTTGTGCTCTATCAGTGTTTCCAAGCATTGTTCCATAGCCATGAGTTCAGCCATATTGTTGGTGGCTTTTCCCAGATTACTATGAAATATTACTTCTATGTTTCCCTCCTCATCTCTCATGACTCCTCCATAACCTGCATTTCCATGATTGCCTTTAGAGGCTCCATCTATGTTGAATTTTAAAAAACCCTATGAAGGAGGTTGCCAGAAAGCCTTTCCTTTTGAAGTATGCCTTGTAGTCTGATGAGGACTCTGAGGGATATGTGTCTGAAGCTACAAACTTTCCAGGATGCTCACCTCTCTGTGTCCAATGTGCTTTCCTGTAGAGAATCCCCCAAGGGTGTTGACTGTCTCCTTGAGTTGTTTAAGGATTAGCGTTATGATGCTACTCACTGTGTCCTTTTTATATTTAAAAATCATGTTGTTGCGCTCTTTCGATACATTCCAGATCAAGAACCCTAGAGTCAAAGCCCAGGTTGTGTTTGTTGTCTCATTGTCCAAGAAATTTCTTCTCTAATTTTTCAGCGTAACAATGATATTATTTTCATTCCTATATGTCTGCTTGAAGACGTCTCCAACCTAGTTCCATAGTGCTGAAGTGAAGGAGCAGAGATTGATAAGATGATTTGTGGTTTCTTCCTACTGACCACATAGGTGACATCTTGAGGGACCAGGAAAACCTCTGTTTTTGAGATTCTCCCATGTTAGAATCTTGTCTTGTTGAACCAGCCACCTGAACAATTTGATATTCATCCAATGTGGGTTATTCCAAAGGTCTTTCCATGTCTTGTCAGTGTTTGGAAAGTTAAGACCTGTAGCTATTCTTTTGGCTTCTTTGAGGTTGAAGAGAGCCACATTATTTCTTCCCCATCTTAATTGGTCATCTGAGGTTGAGGTCAAGATTTTCCTTTTTACCAGAATATCTTCCAAGGCTTTAGCTTGAGTTTTCAGCGTGGTTAGCTCATTGTAATATGGAAGTTTCCATATTCTCCATTTGCCATTGTTCCTTCACTTATCCCAATAGTCACTTACCCTCTTTAATCCTTTGTTAATGGTATTGTTTGGATAATTTCTAGTTCCTCATAGTTGAGAGTACCTTCCTGTTGCCAATTGTCCTCCTAGAACCAGGCCAGATTTCCACTTCTGATCTCCCAGAAACTGTGTTTTTGTACTAAGTCTCTATTCTCCCAGGCCCTGTTCCAAATTTGAGAACCTTTTACTTGTCCTGCCATTCTTATGAGGGTCGTTTCCTACCAGTTCATTGCATACTTTTGTTTCCATACTTTCACCCAGGGGTTCAAATTTCCTTTAGCCATCTCCACCACACTTTTTCTCCTAGAACTTTGTTAAGAATGCATGGGTCATGTAGACCCAAGCCACCATGGGATTTGGGTTTGAAAATCCTATCCCAAGCCACCAAAACCCATTTTCTTTTTCTCTCCCCTTTCCCCCAGAGAAAGTCTCTTTGCATGTTTCTGATTTGTTAAAGGACTCATGTTGCTGTCGGAAGGGCTGATAGCATGTAGATTGGGATGGTTTGGAGGATCGCCTTAATGAGGACCAGCCTCCCTACTAGGTTCAGGGCTCTTTTTGTCTGCTTGCTAGTCTTGTCTTTCAATTTGTTTATTACTGACTCCCAGATGTCCTTGTTCGGTGGTTTGTCGGTGAGGGGAACTCCCAGATACTTCGAAGGCAGTGAATCTCTTTGAAAGCCTAAAATTTTGGAGAGATTTATCTGAATAGAAATATCAGTATTGAAAAATAAGATCTTTGATTTTGAGAGGCTTACCTTAGTGCCAGCTGCCATTGCAAACTCATACAAAATTTTCTTGAATGCTTTGGCTTCCTTGATTGTAGATATGCCTTGTAGCATAGTATCGTCCACAAATTGTTGATGTGTCACCGTGTCTCCATCTTGAGTGAGTCTCAGTCCTTGTATTCTTCCTTCCTCCTTGGCAGATCTGATCGCTCTACCTAACCCTTCCATCATTAGAATGAAGAGGAAAAGGGAAAGAGGATCACCATGTCTGATACCTCTTGTAGGCTTGAAGGTTCTGGAAGGAGAGCCATTGAGAAGAATTGAACAACTAGCAGTGGTGACAAGAGCCATGACCCACCTTATCCAATTGTGGTCAAATCCATATGCTTTTAAAACCTCCCTTATGTAATCCCAACTTAGTTAATCATAAGCTTTCGCTATGTCTAGCTGTATTATCATCCCTGCTTTCTTGTTGGTTTTGAGGGAATGAACCACTTCATGAGCTTGAATTATGTTATTGAGAATTTGTCTCCCTTCCACATAGCCTGTTTGCTCCTCTGACACCAGAGTTGGGAGGAGGGGCTTGAGTCTGTTGGCAATGACTTTGGAAATGATTTTGTACACCACATTGCATAATGTTATGGGTCTGAACCTGTCTGGAGAGGTGGATTTTTCCTGTTTGTGGATTAAGGTAATGAAGGATTCATTGAGTGCCTTCAATACTGATTTAGAGCTTCTTGAGTCCTCCACTACCTCCAGAATATCTTGTTTTACAATCTTCCAACATGTTTTGAAGAATTCTACATTGAAGCCATCAGGGCCTAGAGCTTTCTCATTATGCATTTCTTTGATAACTACCTCGACCTCTTCCTTTGTTACTGGTCTGTTGAGATTATAATTGTCTTCCCTAGAGACCAGTTTAGGAATATACTGAGTAAACCTTCTCGTGAATTGGGATCTATCTACTATAGTTTTCTCGGCAATTCTTTGAAAAAGCTGGACTAGAACATCTTCCAGTTCCTCATGTGTATTTTTTCTATTCCTTGAGGATCTATGAGTTTCAAAATCCTATTGTTATTTCTGTGCGCTATGGTGGATTTGTGAAATAATTTGGTGTTTCTCTCCCCTTCCTTAATCCATTGGACTCTAGATTTCTATCTCCAAAATATTTCCTCTTGTAGACATCTGTTGTCCCATTCATGCTGAAGTGAGTTTGCAAGCTCTTTTCTTTCCTCTGTGAAGCCTTCTGTGATGAGAATTTGGTTAATTTCCTGTAATTTCTTTCCCACTTCTCCTTTAGCTTTGAAGATATTTCCAAATTCATTTTTATTCCATTCTTTGAGTCTACCTTTGATGTGTTTGAGCCTGAGATGTAGAAGGAACATCTTCGTGCCTTGAAAGTGTAGCTCTTCTTTCCACCACTTCTCAATGTTTGTGAGGAAATCAGAGTGAGAGAGTTATATATTCTCAAACCTGAAGGGTATGTTTCTTGGTTTGCCAGTTAAGGAAGCTTCTAGTTAGATGGACCAATGGTCTGAACCTCCAAAAGGTAGGATGAACGCTGTCAGGCTTCTTCCGGTGAGTAAAAGTTATTCTGAGATTATGAATTTGTCTAATCTTGAGGCTACTTGGATAGAACCCCCTCTTTTGTTATTCCAAGTGAGAATTCCATTGACAGTGTCCATATCCACCAGTTTCATATTGGTGAGGAAGTTCTGGAAGGCTACTGAATCTCGACCAAGTGTTTTGTTTCCTCTTTTTTTCCGTGAGAGATTTTATCATGTTAAAATCTCCCCCTAAAATCTAGGGTAATGCTAGGTGTTTTTTTTTCATTTCCTCCAGAGGGGTGAGGAGCCGGAGTTTATCTTCCAGTGGTTGAGGTCCATAGACATTGGTGATCATATAACACTCCCTATCACCCACTGGTTGGATAATCAAAGAAAGGTGGTGCCTTGATGCCTCCGCATCAAGAATACCAAATTTCTGAGGATTCCATAGAGTGAGAATGCCTCCAGCTGAGTTAGTTGCTTTGACCTCAAGATACTCATGTTTAATTAACCATTTGCTATGCTTTTCTCTGATATTCTCTACTAAGCATTTTGTTTCTTGTATGAACACTATGTCTGGTTTTTCCTCTTTGATTCTATTACTTAGATTTCTTTGTTTCCTTCTACTCCCTAGTCCTCTAATGTTCCAGGTTGTGAGCTTCATTGGGGGGGTTTGTGAAGGAGTAACTAGAGAGATATTTCATCCTGCCTGAGTCAATCATGACTTTTCCACATTCTAGCAACAATTCTTTCTATCTCTTTCTTCCTCTTTTCTTGCCTAGGTTTTTAGCCAATTTTCCTATTACTAATCCCAATGAGGTAACCCCTTTGTTTTCTTGATTGTCATGTCCTCTTTTGACTCCTAGAGATTTTCGATGTGACCTGTTAAGGAATAGCTGTTGCACCCTATCAACTTCCTCCTGTGGTAGAGAGTTAATTCCCTTATTGCCTCCTTGTTCTAGAAACATTTCTAGTTCAAGGATCTCCTGTAAGTCTTGGTCCTCTGTGCCACTTTCACTTTGAGTCATATTATGGTCACTTTCTATTTCCATGGTACTCAATGGATTTGTTTTGTGTTCATTTTGTTCCTGAGCAATCTCCATGCTAATCTCTTTTCCTTTCCTCCTTTCTTCTTGGTCCTCTGGTTTCATTTGAGTTCCCTCCTCTTCTTCTACTTCTTCTAAGATTTTGAAACTGTTATGACTTCTTGCTTTGCTTTCACTAGGGTTCTTTTGGGTCTTTTTTCCACCTCCTTTCCCTTTTCCTCCCACTTTAATAAAACCTGTGGGGTCTTTCCCTTTGTTGGTTTTCTGGTGTTCATCCCTTTTATTAAGAGGGCAGTCTCTGAGTAGGTGTCCATGTTCATGACATTTGCGACATCTGAATGGTATGTGTTCATAGTCCACTGCCTAAACCCATTCATCGTCATAGACTTCCTGGATGACTTCATCTGGGAGTGCTCCTGATAAGTCCATCTCAACACATATGCAGGCAAAGGAGGTATACCTTCCTCAGAGAGTTGCTCTGAAATCTTTAAAGAATGACCTAATTTGTTGCCTATAGCTTTTAAAGATTCTGGCATCCAATAATCTAAAGGTAAGGAGTATAGTATGATCCATACGAGACCGATTTGAATGGTTCTCGCTCTGAAACAAAGTTCATCATCCATGGTCGCATATAGAGATCAGCAGCCGCATAGAAGTATGGTCCTCCTTCAAAAATTCTATCCCTATCTTCCAAGTTCATGAATACTACCGTAAAAAAAACCTTTGGATCCAAGATGTATATTTAACTCTCCTTTTGGTTTCCAGGTGTATTTTATCCAAGTGTACAAAGCTTTCTCTGTCGGCCAGATTCCCATAAACGTTCAAATTATCGCATAGTTTGTCATATGATCTCTGTGCCCCTGTAGAGCTGGATAATTTAGGATTACCCTCGGTTTAATATTAGACTTTGGTTTACAGGGCCCCATCTTGGCTTTATTCTCATATCCCTGATCTTTGTCTTCTGCTTTGTCCTCCTGTCGGACTTCCTCGTGGGTCCCTTCCTTTTCATGGGGCTTGTTGCCCTCCGCCTTCTGGGTGTCAGAAATTTTTGTCTTGTTCTCCAAGGGTTTTGAGGCTTGTTTCTGTTCGCTACTCTGCCTCTGTTTGAAACCACATTACTGAGGCTTGTTTTTGTTCGCTACTCTGCCTCTGTTTGAAACCACATTACTATAGGAGGGAGTGGAGCTCCCTCCTCCTTTCCCTTCCATGGTTATCTGCTTACTTATGTCGCTTCCTGTGTTGAACCCTAGTTTTTCCTCTCAGAGCTCCCCCAAATCCTGGCTCAGTGAGGCTCCAACTTTTAAATCCTTAGTGGAAGATACCATTTTTCCATGTTCTACCTCAAGCTCCCATATCGTATTTATGTTCCTCCTATGATTTGCATAAATGCTAGAATGTGGGAGATATCATTTTGTATAATTTTTTGTAAATTTTTATTATTATATTTATTTTCAAATTAATAAAATAATTAAAAAACAATTTTTTCAATATTATAGTTCAAATTTAATTAAATATTTTTATATAATTATATTCTTAAATAAATAAAACTTGTATGTATGCCCATGGGACCTAGAATAGACATTGATTGGGTGTATTGTTAAGTGACTTGGTGATGTGAATATCACAAGTTTGAAACTCCATGGGAAAAAATCTAGCCATGTTAAGGATTGGTGTGCCCAAAGTGGGTCTGATACCTGAGTGATTTTGATGGCTTAGATGCCACTGGTCCCGTTTCTCAAGCCATAGGTCAAACCTCATGTAATCTTTGGAGAACTCAGATAACTTGACAAACAAACAAACAAAAAAATTATGTATGACTAAAGCATATTTTGAATGCTAAAATAAAATGTCTATTAAGAAATTAAGTGAACTACTATGCAACTAAAAAATAATACTTTCGATATCTATATTCAAAAACCAAAAATATAATTTTTTCTTTTGAAAAAAATAATACATATTTTAATTTAGAAAATTAATTTAATTAAGAATAGAATTTATAACCTCCGCCCAAAAGAAAAGAATTTTTAAAACCATATTAAACAATAATATTATTGAGAAACACATTTTAATAATATTATATTTTTTTTATTGTAAGTTTTTTTTTTCTAAAATTTATTTTTTTTAGAATTTAATATCAGTTATGAGCTTTTAGTTTCGGATGTATATTTTCTAAATATGTAAAAACTAAATATTATAATTCTAAAAAAATTATAAAAATATGTTTAAAAGTTTGTATGTTATTTTGTGTTTAAAATTAAATTCATATTAATTATGAAGTTTCTAAATGTTTTTTTAAACAGGAGAAAACCTATCATAATTGGATTGTCAAACTAGCAGTGAGGATAACCATCTCTCGCTGCTAACCACGAATGCAGGCTAACTCATCACTCTTAATCAAGGAAAACCACCCGGCCTAGAATAACCCGCTGGTGGTCGGTAAAGAGACAGTGTTTCACTCCTACCAGTCTAGATTTTGAGCCCTTAACCTGTTTCCTTTTTAAATATTGCACAAACATACATTTTTTTAAATATATAAAACTAAATATTATAATTCTAAAAAAAATTTGTTTAGACCAAAGGTATCTCTTCACTTAATTTCAAAAAATCAAGAGAAACAAAAAGTGTCTCTTCACTGACTTTCAAAAAACACTCTTTAACATCCTCACATCCTCACTGTTTTGAGAAAAATATAGCAAACCAATAATATTCGGACCAAAGATGTGGTGAAGGAACTCTGGATTAAATGGCCATTTATGTTATTTGTTGCTGTGTAATTTGTGTGGGATGGTTAGATTTGTGCTGTGAAGAATCCTCCATGGAAAACCAAGAACAAAAACAGAGGTGGCGCTCCAACGTGACAGAATGGAATGAGAAAATAGTCAGACCAAAAATGTGGTAAGGGAGCTCTGGATTGAAAAATACGTCGCAGTGACAGTGAGAGTAGGCTGCAGAAGGCATTGCATAAATCATTTTTTAAGCATGATATGTTGGACAAAGTTTGACTCGGGGGTGCGATATCATGGCTTGAATCAGGCTGGACGATGGTCCGCCCAGAGGTAACAGCACAACGAAGCCTAGGAGCTGGAGATCAGGCGGGCCATGATGAGATTTAAGCCGTTGTCGGATAAGTGGTTTTGGGTATAAGTGGCGGTTATACCTTTGTAGAGTTATAGCTTTATTAATGTATTAAGACTGTATATATTACTGATTAGGTCTGCTAAATATAAAATCTAATAACGTTAGTAAATTAATACAACTATAACTTTATATTAATTATCCAAAATTGCAACCAACCATCAATCAATTTGTACCCATGTTGCCCACTTGACTATGGCGACCACTTGACTATGGCGAGTGAATTAATACAACTATAACTTTATATTAATTATCCAAAATTGCAACCAACCAATTTGGACCCATGTTGCCCACTTGACTATGGCGACCACTTGAGAGGACAGGGATCTGTAAATTCGTATGACCTACCAAAAATGCAGTAGTCTATAACGTGATTTTTTGAAAAAAAAATTGGTGGATTTTTCTGGTCAAAATTTGGCAGCAATTCATTGGAATCCCAAGTTTGATAGCTAGTTTCTGCACAATCAATGGCTGCCAGGGTTTTTCAGGGCCCTGAATCCAAATATGTAGTTAAAAAACCATTTTAACTGCTAAAAATCAAGATTTAACCTCATTTCTTCGGCCGGATTCCGTCACCGGAATCTCCAAAAAATCGCATTATAAACAACTCCACCAGAAATAACCCGCCTTACTCATCGTGATCCTGAAAGGTGGGGAAGTTTTGGGCCAATCCCACATCAGGATGTTGACCACCGTAAGGTTGGAGGGCCATCGTTCCTCAAATTCATTAATGTTGATGAGGGTGTGATGGAGAGCAGAAAAGACACGTCTTTTGAATGCAGCAGAGAGGCCGAGTAACACATGCATATCTGTGAGGCTAGGAAATTTAGCCGAAGTCGAATTGACCAGAATGCAATCGTCGGATAGCTATTCTTCTTCTCCTATTTTCACGACTTAAGGAGATACGACTAATTGTGACCAGGGGTTGGTTGATGAGGTGTTGTACCTGCATTTGTTCTGTGGTAGCAAGGTCTCTGGTTGATGAGGTGCTGTACCTGCATTTGTTGTGTGGTAGCAAGGTCCCCCACCAAGAGGTACAATACGTTCTTGATTAATTTAATGTATTAGTTGTAGGATTGGTTTCTAACTAGAACATGATCACAATTCTTCGAGTAGGAGGAGCATGGACACTTTTTGAGGCGAAAGCAAGTTGCATATTTATTGCTTGAGTAAACACAATTGCTTGTAGGTTGTATTTTTTTGAGTGGAATGATCAATTTGAAATGGGAAAGATAGAAAGGTTTTGGATATAATAAAGAGTTTGTTGGAGCTTGATCTAAGAAAAGCAAGTGGAAGCATTGTAGTAGCAGCAATAGAAGTCAAATGATGATGTACAATAGTAAAATGGTGTGAATAAAGCAGACTCATGACCATATTGTAATATTTGTCACACATGTATTTGTAGCAAGTTTATAATATCATGTTTAAGTTAGTGTATTTGTTTTTGAAGTAGTTTGTACCCGGTATCTTCATGAGTTGGAGTGTGTATGTATCTTTATCTCTATAATATGAAAAGGGCATATCATTTTAAGATCTAAAGAGGCATGCATACCTCTTTATCATGTGACTCTAATGATGACTTCTTATCTTGTCTAGTTTAGTTTAGTGACCTCTATGATGAAGTTCTTTAATAGTATGAAGAGTGGACTATATGTTGGTTGGGTACACTTGAGTGGGCCATGTTGGTTATCGACTTTGTGAGATGAAGTTTTACATTCGAGGGGAGTTCATCAAGAGGTTGAATGAACCATGTACATGAAGGGATATCCTACTAAGCCAGTGATTACAACGGTTAGGTACCCATGCATTCTAGTGGATGGTTTTTCCTTTATATGGACATTGAAAGTTTGGTGGTGATTACAACGGTTAGGTACCCATGCATTCTAGTGGATGGTTTTTCCTTTATATGGACATTGAAAGTTGGTGGTGTCTGCATGGTTGAGGTACAAAGTCGAAGTGCTAGGTTGGACCAGATGTAGACTTTGACAATCAAGAGTTACCCATGCATTCTAGTGGATGGTTGTTCCTTTATATTGACATTGAAAGTTTGGTGGTCTCTGCATGGTTGAGGTACAAAGTCAAAGTGCTAGGTTGGGCCAGATGTAGACTTTTACAATCAAGAAGTTCTTTAGTTTGGGTTGGAGCATGTGTTACAATAAAGATGAAAACCTAAACTTGTCAAGATTAAGACGAATAGTTATTAAGGGGGAGTGTTGGAGTATATAACTCCCACTTGTCTTAATATGTGTGATCATGATTATTTAATTATTGAGCTTCTTTGTAATTATTAGATAGAGTTATAATATCTATAAGAAGGAGTATGATCCTATTAATTAGAAAGTTGTTGAAGCCTAGTTAGTTTGAGAAATTCTCTTCAACTATTTAGCTTCCTAATTTTTATATGTTATTGAAATATTATCTCAACTAAATAATTGTATCTCTAAAATAATTTGTCTATCTTCAAATATAATCTTTTGTATTTATAATTATTATATTATTTTATTAATATAAAACAGTCCCTCTATAAAATTTAGGAAAAAAAATGAAATACGTCATTTAAAAAAATAAAAAATAAAATATAATGCACTATAAAAACGACAATAAAAAAATCAAAATGAATTGTAATTACACACTTTAGGAAAGTTGTATAATATTAAAAACATATATTAATTTTATGAAGAGTTTGATTTATAATTATAATTATTACTTACTCTATTTTGTTTTTTCTCGCAAAAAAGCTTAATTAAAATAAATAAATAAAGCGAACAATCTCAGGAAAAAAACATCAAACGTAGTAGTGGCTGTACAATTACTCATGTGTCTTTTAGTGAAATTTAAAGAGTAATTAAGTAAAAATACTACCTTTTTCATGGTACTTCTTTGGTTTAAGATTTGCAAATTAGCATCTGAGCACATAAATTATTATGAACATATATAACGAGAGTGATCAGAGGGAATAAATGGTATTCACAACATTTTAAGTTATATGGGTTTTATTATATTTTTAACTATTAACAAATTTTTTAATTTAATGCACTCATGTTTTTTATTAGGTTTTTACATAAGCGAAGTGAAGATAGAGGGCTCAAAGGTCGAAGAGTGTTTTGAATATAGTTTAATGAAATTTATGAAGTTATATTTATTTTTAATAAGTATAAAATAGTATTTTTTTTTAAATTAAGGAATTGACAAATGTGTCAGTTTGGTACTCATGTAATATGGGGTCAATTTTGGTTGCTACTATTATAATTTCTAGGTGCTTATATATATTTTCTTCAGACATGGGTAAGTTGGGGTATTTGAATCTCGAACCTATAACGCTTCATTTTTATGGTACTTACCAATTGAGCTGTCTCCGCTGGCTCAAAATGTATTCATGTTATGTTATATGCAAAGTTGACATTTACTTGGAGTGGAAATGTATCATTTATTTACAAATAGTTTGATCAACTTCTTAGAATGACAATTTAATTTCATTTCCTTATATGTAGAAGTTGTTTCAAGCCATGTTGTATAGAAAGTTGGAATTTTCCTAGGTTGGTAGTGCACCATATACTTACAGGTAGAAAAAAATTCTTAATTATTTCATGATTTAATTTTAAAATTTTATCATTGGGCTTATATATACATGTCTTTTTGTCAATTGGGGTTATCTTGGGTGGTTGTGTAGAATGGTTGTTATCTCCCCCACCCATGTTCAATTCCTTGTGAATGACATGATGATGAGAAATATAATTTTATTGACACTCACTCGCGCCATTGGGTTGCAAGAGAGGATGATTCCCCTCGAAAAAAATATACATGTATTTTATTTTTTTCTAAGTAAAGACTAATTCTATTAAAAGGAAAACAAAATAAGGTTACAAAGAGGCAGAGGCCTCAGACAAGAGCATATGAATGCTTTCAGGAGATCAGAGTTGTCCCATATTTGGGAAAAACCAATTACAGTGATGCACAAACTATCCATAGAAGCCTAACAACTACTAGCAAGCCATGGTGTAGATTTGGGATAATCTCTTTGAAACAGTGAAAACAAACACCTATAGATAGCAAAATTGTACATGTCAGCCAGGAAACCATATACTACTGAGCCAAAAAGACATAAAACCAGACTGCCGAACCACATGAGCAGAACTAGAATATTAAATTTCTGAGCCACAAAGACATAGAACCAGATTGTCGGACCGCCAATACAGAGCCAGAACAACAAAACCAGAAGAGACCGAACCTGACCCGTGACCAAAGGGAAAACTCTGAGCAGACAAGAAGGTGACCAGGTGTCATCACATGGGGACGTCATGGTCCAGCCGCTCCTCGATGACAGGGCATGCATTGCCATACCAGAAAACTCCATCATGTTCCACATCACTCACTCTGCTGCCATCTGGAGGAACCAACTCAGGACGGGTGCCACTAGAGCTGCCCGCAAAGGCCATCGAGGCTTTGACTTCATGAGGGCTGCCACCTGGTGGTCGAGAAGCGCCTAGATGAACACCCTCACCATGCATATCACCACGCCTTTCCACCTTACCTTCATCTGCAGAAGTCTGCCCATAACCAAGGCTATCCGCAACTCTGAGAGCGCCCTGAGGATGCTCTGCCACAGTACTCGCAAGAGGTTGAATCTGAACTTCTTCCTCAGAGAAAATTATGGTAATATTATCCATAATTATGGGCTTATTCAAGCTACTCTGAAATTTAAAGTGAGTCGATTGGAAAGCATTATGCGGGAAGGGTTTTCGAGCAGGGTTGGCTGGGGGAGAATTCGCTTGGGAAGAAGGCAAAAAGGCAGGGGACAAAGGCTAATCCATAGATTGAGCAGCTTGAGGCCGCACACGAACACCACGGCTTCCACCATGTCAGCTTCTCTTGTGATTTCGTACCATGGTTAAGCGGCAAGGGGAGAGCACAGAAGCACAGGAAACTTTAGCGGAAAGCCTGGACTGCACAATAGGAACCTGAGGAAGACTCAGAGAGCAAGACAGAGAGTGGGAGATGGACGACTTAGAGCCAGATTTAAGAGCAACCAGGAGCCAGCACTGAACCCCTGAGACCAAACTACTGCAAAGGAATCTTGCATTAGGCAGGCAGAGGTTATGAGATGGGGCGCATACAATGGATTTGAAGGCCGAAAACTCCATGACAAAACCAGCACCTTCTTTGTCTCGGCGTATGTGTGCATTAATATCAACCTGCAGACGGACCTGCTCGCTCCTAATGTGAGCCATCATGAGCCAGGTATAGATTTGGAGATTAGCGTTGGCCAGCAGCTGGCATGGCCGAGCACCGTCACTCATAAATAACTCCATTAATGAATTCTAAAATCACCCACATTCGAGTAATATACATGTATTTTTACTTAAATGCTTTGAAATAGATTAAATGCTAGTATGGCAAAACTTTGGAATTGCATTTTTGGATACACGGTTTTTTCCTTTCATGATGTGAAGTTCATGGACTCTTAACAGAGTATTGTTTATGCATACACAACTTTTTCTTTCATAATCAATGTTTTGTAAAATAGACTTGTACTAATCATCAATCTTGTTAATATTTAAATATTATAAAAATAATAAGTAATTAACAAATACTAGTAATAATTAAATCAATAATTAATAATAGATATTATTCATTAATTATTACTAAGTAAACAAATTAAAATAATACTTAATTAAATAATCAATAATAGTTAAATTAATAAAAAATAATTAAAACATTAATTCTCATTGTGCTACAAATTTGATGTTTATGTTTTTAACCTAGTGGATCCTTTTGTTAATAAAAAAAGGGTTTATATATAACGTGGATTCCAAAAGAGGACCAAAATCCATGAGATTCTTTGTATCAAGCTTGGTTGAGACTAGCAAGCTACCTACTAATAACAAACAATCGGAAACTAACTATGGCAATCATTACTACATAGAAAACTCCTTGAATATTCAAGAATTCAAGGGAGGAAATGCATTTGACATTAGCATGATTTTCCCTCAGTTGACCAATTGTTCATTATTTGCTTGGACCAATGCCTTATTGCTCTTGCAACCTCGGTTTTTTTTCTTACTTGTCTTGCATGGAGACCATCTTCAAATCATTTGTGTGAATCCTAAGGCAAGACTTTAAAGAACTCAAGTTCGACAGATCTTCTTCCTTACACCTAAGATAGGCCTTCTAAAGAATCCTATTGTGATGAACTATTGTGTCCTTCATATATTTTCCATGTCATTATTCTGTAAGGATAGTAACTTATGGATCATCTAGATCCATATCTTCTGGTAGGACTTGTGCTTCAACTTCTTACAATAGGGAGCGAACCATTTCCTATAGTAATGGATTTTAGTAGTACTCTTCTAGAAACTTTTGCATGAGCTCTAGAGGATTCAGTAAGGGTTTATGGGTTTTCCCTTCTATTGGTTGCAAGCTTGATTGAATATTATCTTTCTCTAGAGACTCCTTTAGAAAGGAGAGAGACTAAAACCTATTTCCATATCTAGGTATTTGGTCAGTATTTAAGGCACCCTAAGGATCAAAATTTATTCTTCTTTAGGGGAATTTTCCCAAATCATCTTTCCCTTTTTGAGAGGGGTGTTTTTTAGGTGATTCATTTGCATTCATCGGACAATCCCTAATAAGATTCCCATATTCATGACAATCTCTGCATCTAAAGGGGACATGTTCATAATCTAGAGGTTGCTTCCAAAGATTATCATGATAATAAATATCTATTGAAGTTGGAAGAAGTTGGGAGATATTCATATAAACATAGTTCTAAGCATATGATGTATACCTCCCTCTCTTAGCTTCCTATGAGACCTTGACAAAGATTCCAATGGAATTGGCTATGCCTTCAAGGGTTTCCTCCTCCCAATATTCCTTTGGAAGAGAAAAGAGTCAAACCCACATTAGGGCAGCAAAGAAGTCTTCCTTCTCCATATTATACCGCTCCTTCAAAATTCGCATGAAGAGCCCTGCATTTAAAAAAAATATGGCCCTCCTTCAAAAACTCTAGATCTATCTTCCAAACTGTAGAAAATGATTGCGAAGAATCCTTTTACCCCTAGCTCCAATTCTATTTAACCCTGGAGGTTCCATTTATTTTGAATCCACTCAATCAAATACCTTTTAGAGGGCCATAATCCGATGAACTTTCAAATCAGAGCATGATCATGCTATATTGGATATATTCTTCAATATTGATGGATTTAACCTCATATTTTGGGTCTTGCACTGGTAGACAATTCCCTAGATTTCTATCTTTCCAAGATGCAACTAGAGGAGGTTTCTTTGAGAAACCAAAAACCCCACTTCACCCAACTACTCTATGAAAAGGATGTTGAAGATGAGGAGATTGAAAGGGGATACTAATAGATCTAAAATATTTAGGAACTCCTGAAACAATCTAACAGAAGGAGGGTTTATAGCGCCCTCTCATGGAGATGATCATGGATGACTATTTAGAAGAAACCCCAAGTTTGTAGAGCTCAATATATTGTTGTAAATTTTATGTTAAAACAATGTCTCTTCAACTTTAATTTGAAGAAAAAATTATTTATTATGATGTTAAAAAATGTTTTCAAGAATGCATGATATGAGACAGAAGCCTTTTATTTTGATGCAATGACAATGTCAACTTATTGCAAATTAGATGCTAAATTGATGCAAAAATGGTACTTTGCAAATCATATTGATGTGTAAATTGAATTGTTTCAATGCTAACATGATGCACATAACATGAACTTGATGCAAAACTGATGCACATGCACCCCTTTTTTTATTATCAAGCGACACGATATGAACCTATATCAACTCAAAAATCATTTTTTCATCTATCTTTTTTTACTCTAAGATATTCGAACACAAGGAGCATGTGTTGAACTAAGCAACACAAACACATGCAAAGTCAATGTAAATAGTGACATCCTTGCATGTATCACTTTTGTGTCATGCAAACTTGAATTTTTCTAATAGGAAAATTGTAATAAGATGTGATGTTACAACCCTATTTTGTAGTAGTTCATTTAGGTAACAAGAGACTCCAACATGATCATAGGCTAGAAGCATGAGAAGAATGTAATAGAAAATTGAATGTTTATCTTAAGTACGGAAATAGTAAATGAGATGAGGAGGTGAGGAAGAACTTCTAAATTGTTCCATTCCTTCATATTTATAGATAATTCAATGAGAAGACAAACAAACTCTATAAATAGGTTGTTATTATGTAGGATAGTTTTAAGTCTTTGAAGCTAAAGCAAATGAGCGATGTGTATGGCATGAAAGGACCCCAACAATATATTAAATGTTTTTTCCCATATGGTAAAGTAGATGTATGGCATGTTCACTAATATTTTGATTTTCTATGTGCAAATACATGCAAATATTGAGCCTAGTGCTCTTAAAGAATTTAATTCTAGTCTCAAGATTGTTTTCACTAGTAATGGCTAATTTTTTTTAGGAAGAAACAAAGTTCTATGCTTTGGAAGTGCTAAATTGAGATGTAATACAAATATTCTGAGTGCTTGAAATATTGAATATGACACATTTTTCTTTTAAAACTAATAATATTTAATTAATGATTAAATAAGAATAATTAATAATTGGATATCTTATTATAAGGACTCTAAAAATGTTTTCCAATACACGTTATAATGATACCCATCATGCAACCTGCAATGTAAATGATATGTAAATGGTTTTATGTGTCAATAAAGAAACTCTAAAAGTGATGCAATGTGCATAAGTACGATGCAAATTAGATGTTATAAAGAAACACATAATGGAAACACGTTGCTAACAATGACTCCTTTACTCCATTGTGTCAAACTAAGAGATGCAAGTATTAACACCTAACGATTTTAACATGATGTAGACAATGATGATATCAACTATTTCATTTTAGTTTCATAAAAACCACAAATAAAATATGGACTTCTAGGTGACACAAATTTTGACATTAGGGCCATGTATTACAACAGTATGTCTTCCATTTTTCTATGTTAATTTTTAGAATTATCACATGTTAAAATTAAGCTAGGTTTTATGGAACATATGATGAATATGAACACAAAAAGCACTTTTGAAGAGTAGGGTTCAAGTGGACCCACTATTATCCATGGTTCCATGAGAATAACAAATATCATTTTATTCATTACTTAGAACCAAAAATCCCCCCTTGCTTAAGGAAAGCCAAGTAACTAAAAAGTGATTTGATAGGAATAAACAACCATCAACAAATGCTCCCATTTAAAATAAATATTTTATATAATAATCATAAATCAAAATAATGAAAACCTACAAAAGTTGGTAGAGAAAACAATTAAAGAATAAATAATATGGAAATAAACCACCCATATGTGGCAAGAAAGCACATTAAAAAAAGACACTCACATCTCTAGTCAAGGCATACTAAAATAGATTTGGGATTGTGCCATTGGTACACCAAACATTAAAAAAAAAAAGATCGGAGTATGAACATGATCAACTATGAATTTTAGAGCCATAAGAGAAATGTTCTTGCAAGTACAAGACAACTCTAAATAAGAGCTAAAACATGTACTAATTGGTAAATTAGAAGGGCTCGTGTAATAATCTACAACAATAATACAGATATTAATTTTAATAGAGTGTGGTGGTTTGACCCAAGTATTATAAGTCACATACAAACAAAATATGACCTTAAGTAGAGGTTGGCACATCAAAATAAGTGCATAAGTTTCCCTATGTAAAAATAAGGGTTTGCTCAAGTTGCCCTAATTAAATAGGACCAAATAGATATATACTCAAAATAGGCTCATGTATGCATGAAAAATAGGCCACAAGCTTAGAAAAAGTTGTAGAACCTTTAATGGGTTGAAAAGTAAGCCAAACAAGGAAAGGGTCATGCATGGTTTTTTAACAAAACAAGTATGGTTAGAGCAAGTGGAGAAGGCATATCCAATCTATAGAAGAAAAAAAAACAAACCTTATAGTAATTGGAAAAACAAGCTTTTTTCTAAACCTTAGCTCCATTTGCAAGCCCATCTTAGAAGAAATAACTCTCAGTATATCTTCACAATGCAAAAACTAAAAGTACTTAAAAAAAAATTAAGTACTATGGTAAAAAATTAACTTACTATGAATATACATTGAAACCAAACTTAGATTAAGGACTTCTTCTTTTTTCCAAATATATTTCATGAGCAATGTTTAAATTTGGTGAGGCTCACTCCCATGACCCTAATACCATGTTAAAGTTTAGAATATAAATTTCATGAGGAAAATAGAGTCTCCACATGAGATTGTGTATGATAAACAACCAAGACACCAAGATGTGGATAACCTTGTTACCCAAATAAGTTTGAATAACAAATATTGGTATCTCACATGATGCATTATAATGACATGTAAATTTCATTTATATTGATTATCTCTAGACTAACTACCACATTAATTATGGACCATTAGACAACCTTCTAACTAGCACATGAATAAGTGACCATGGAACCCACCCTATAAATATCACATTAATAAGGGAACACTAAGGCCACCTTGTAACCATCATATTAATAACATACCATTAATAGCATACTATAGGGACCTTACATCAATATCATTGTTAACCACTAAGTATAAACACCACACTAATAAGGGAACACTAAGGTCACCTTATAACCATCATATTAATAACATACCATTAATAGCATACTATAGGGACCTTACATCAATATCATTGTTAACCACTAAGTCAAAATTATATTCAATATTACACAGTGAAGCATTAAACACGTGAATATCTCTTTGTAAAATTTTACCTTAGAATGGTGTCCAATGGCCAATTTATTAAATGAGCCAATTAAAATGGATATTTCTCGATGGGTTGAAATATGTCATGTGACTAGTTGTTATGGAACTCTTAATGCAACTTGGGCATTAACAATAATTATGTTTCCTCAAAACCACTCTTTGTTCCCTTGGTGTAAAACTTATAAACCACGAGTATCAACTTTATTTTCCTTGGAATACAATTCATCCCACCCTCAAGCCCATAAGTGAGAATGAGATTATTGCTACCTTGTTGGGTCCCAAAATAATTGACCCATTAAGAGTGATTAGGTCACAGGAAGGGATTTAAATTTGGGTGGACAAGAAAACAATTTCTCCTCTCAACCACCAACACTAGACTAATTAAGTAATCACTAATATCAACTTGCTAACAACATAATTTAAATTGCCTAAATGCCTTAGGAACCCCCCAAAGTTAATATCTTAACTTACACACCAACCACCTCATGCATATTTTTTAAAAGATAAATAAGTCAACATTTATTTATTACAACTTAATATCTCAAATATATCACATTACACTTTGTTATTCATAATTAAATTGATGATGATGATGATGACAACAAGGACTTAAATCATTCATTCATAACAACATTGGTTTATTAAACCTTAACAAAGAAAAATTAATTTATATTTACTTCTATGATCAAAAGGTTGCAAATAAGATTATCGAGCTAACTTTGATTTCCATAAGTTAACATATTGTAACTATTAGTAGTATTACATATGTTCCTAAATGAGATTTAACTTATGTGTAAATTGTGCACTCCAAAAGAAAATATTTTTCATCTTCTACTATGTTAGAATCATAGGACTTCACTTTGTTGACTAATATCTTATTGTGTTCATTCATAAAGGGGGTTTTAAATTGTGAAAAAAAGAGAGTTGATATTGTCGATATTGGGTGGGGAGGATCTCAGATAGGAGGGAATTATAAGTATGGAGGGATATAAAAAGAGGTATTCGGTAAAAATAAAGGATATCTATTAAAAACGTCGATTACTTTTATTATTAAGAGAGGTTAAGAAAAATGTTGATTTTTTTTTATCAATATCTAAAGAGATTTAAAATATTCTTTAATATCCCGAAAATTCAGATACTATAAGATAAATTGACTATATTAAAATCTCATAATTCCAATTACAAATTGTTATTTTAATCAAAATTCCAAATAACTTAAAATAATACATATTTAAACTTCCCTTCAAAACCTAAATAAATTTCCAATCTCTTACCTTTACATAAAATTCTAAATTGTTTGTAAAAAACATAACAAAACCAATACAATAACATTCATGATCGTCATATACATCAATATCCTCATATACATCAATAAACCAAATACATAGTTATAAAAAATCCAAATAAGACATTAAACCAAATACATAGTCATCCAAATAAGACATTGGAAAAAGGGAAATGAAAATATTATATTTGAGCTCTTATATATGTCACATTTAAGGGATTGATTGTATTGTCACATTTAAGAATCTATTTGAAGACCAACCTCTGAATTCTCCCTTTCACATTAAGTTAAAATGTAATTTAAATATCTAAATATTATCATAGATGATGGGCTTAATACGAAAATTTAAATATCTAAATATTATTATAGATGATAGGCTTAATACAAAAAAGTTATAGATTTTTGAATATTCCACATGGATATGGATATGATAATATCACCATTATGGAATCACCAAAAATTAAATTTTTAAATTCCTTTTTTCCCAAAAAAAAATTTGAAATTATAATCTTAATGAATTTATGACCATCATGGAATCGCCCAAAAAAAATTAATCCTTTTTTTCACATGAAAACTATGAGAACTATGAGTTTAATGTAATTGTTCATTAACTCTAATCTTTATCCTTGAAAATATATAATTATTCAAACAAATGACACCTCTAACCCAAAGCAAAGAAGTCTCCTTAAAAGGCCTAATTAAAGCGTACCAAAGCTCCCACCCTGTCAAAGCGTTTAACCACAACTTACCTCACAAACTTTTCTTTGGGAAAAACTATTTAAAATAGTTATAAATCGCACTATGCATTGGAAAAAATAAATAAATGAGTATTATATCTATTATTAAATAAACTTGCATTTTTTTGGTCTCCAAAACTTACTGAACCATTAATTTAATAATAAAAATAAGTTTCTGAAAAACTATTTATTACTTGTATTATACATATATGATTATATTATTATGTTAAAACTTGTATTTTTTCTTCAAATCTTCTAATTTAAATAAAAATAATAATAAATTTTTTAAACATCATTTAAATAAATTTTAACTTATTTCAATATAGACTTTACATGCATCTTTCTACTCCTACTCTTTTTTGGATTTAAAATGTATAACTCTATCTATAAAACTAATAATTTAATCAAATAAAAATTAAAATAAATTCTAATCAAATAAATTATAAATAATATTTTATTGCTTTAAAACTATAAATAAATTAATATTCATTTTTTTTTTATAATTTTAAATATTTCCAATTACAAATTACTACTTCAGTGTATAAAGTAATTTTTATATATCATAATAATAATAAATATTAATTAATATTATATGTTTAATATGGTATTAAGTATAATTAATTTTAAGTGGGTTTAAGTGTTAGGAGAAAATATTGTTATATGCAGATGAGGTTTCTTGTCTCACAAATAAGAGGATTTCATATATCAATTTGGTGTGACCTTAAAATTAGATTATTATTATAATAATAATATTTCAATGCATGTCTCCTTGTGGGACAACCAAGTAGTTGGGACAATGGTATGTTATCCCCTCCACTCGGTTTCAAGTCCCACAGGGGAACATCTTTGGCCCATTGTGATGAGGCTCAAGGAATAGGCTCCCCCACCCTCGTGGATTCTCAGCTCTTGCTAAGGCATAAATTCCTAGTATATTTCGCTTACGAGTTGTTGAATATACTCTTGGTGTTATAGTGGCAACCATTAGGTTGGATCTTGAGCCTCCACCATATTACTCTTATAAGTCAGCAATTCACCATGGTTTTTTTTTTGTTTGGGTCAAGTTGTCTGTGTCGTCCAAATATGACTATAGGCTTAACCTTTGGCTTGAGAAACCGCGACCCAGGGTCATCTAAATTGTCAAAATTGTCTGGGATTGCACCTGGCCTAAGCCACACCAGCCCTTAACATGACTGGAGTTTTGCCCACGGAGTTTTGAATCAGTCGCCTTCACATCATGAAATGACTTAACAATACACCCATCACCATCTATTCTATGCTCTATGAGCACTAATTCACCATGGTTAAAATAATAATAATATTTCTTCTATACATAATTTTTAATGATGGAAGCTCCAAGCGTTAGCTCAGTTGGTCAAAATCAGTGCCTCGCCATCGAGAGGTCACAGGGTCCAATCTCCCCAAAGCCCTTGGGGTCAGGCCTTACTAGTGGGCCGCGGGGCTAGATTCCCTTCGGGGACGATCAACCTAGATTTTTCCATGGACGTAGCACCACCTGTTGACCAGAGTGTCTGTGAACCACAGCCTAAAAAAAATTAACGATGGAAGATTAATTTAATTTTAATAACAATAATAGAGTGGTTCATTAATAATTTCTAGTTCTTTTAAAATATTGAATTTTAAAAAAAAAAAATTGGGTGAAAATATAGTTAAAATATCTAATTAACTTATTTTTCTTAAAAAAATGTAAAACAATATATAATGTTTTTCAAATTAAAATATGGTATTTTTAGTAAATTTGTTAATGTATATTAGTATATTAATTTAAGAAAAATTGAATTGGGCATTTATTAGTATATAACTGGCTAGTAATATTATCAATAATGAGTTGAATTAATCTCTTGAACTAAATCTTTGAAAACATTTTATCTTGCTCTTGGGAACTTAAATATGAGTGAGATTGCTAGTACATTGTTAATCTCAATAAGCCTACAAAGTTGAACATGTTATAAGTGAGATTTAAATATAGATGAGGGGATAACAATGTCTCCTCTTAACAATACAAACTAAATCTAATTGCCATTTTTATAATAATAATAATAATAAAATAAAAATTCCCCAAACTGAATTCTTATAGATTTTTTTTTAACGATAACCTATAATATTTTTATAAAAGAAAATTTGTGTCTCGAGTGCAACAAAGATCTAGAGTTACATCAAGAGTTAACTCATGGCTAGCTTTATCAGAACAAACTAGAGGTCCATCTTTTGTATAGTGTAGCCACAAAATTATAACATGTGCTACAATCTTAATTGGTATGTATTATGTGGAATATGACCAAAATATAATAAATTTTGACTTGCATGAGTATTATTTAGAAGCAAGGTTGTTGACCCAACCCTAGGGTGGAATAGGTTGTGAAGGAGAAACTTTTATCATTTAAAATGGGTAATGCACAAGGAGGAGAGAAAATGTAACTTATTGAACAAGAGTGAGACAGAGTATCATGTTGGCCAAAGAGCTTCAATTCCTCAATTTGGTTCCCAAGCAAGCTAATAGAATATTCCATCCTTTGAAATTATTATCTCTAACTTGTCAATATGTCCATTATGGTGGACCATTCAACTAATAATTGAGAGTGTTGTAGTTGGAGATGAGCCATATTATCTTGAAGATGAGATTTTTTTTGTAAACTAATATTGTATCGCGCTACAAAATCATATTTTCTAGTACATTATTCATCCAACAATCTTAAGCATGCTTTTTGGCACATGGTCTCAATCTGCCTAGTGGGAAGCTAGACATTTTTCACCACCTACCTATAGAATAATTTGGCCAAAACTCCAAAATTTTAAAAACTGTAGCATAATTAAAGTATCTACTACATAATCAAAAAACAAAAAACTACCAGCAATTGTGTCAACAGCTAGGAATCAAAAGAGCTAACAAGTGTTGGATCCTTTGCACTGGATCTTGGAGGAGTTGACATAGAAATAACACATGGAATTTGACACTCAATATGAGCTAGGTGAGCATCCATTCTCTCAAGACATGCCTGTTGGTTTCTATGAACATGTTACACATCCTCCAAACTTGCAAATACATTATATCTTTCAACCTGCTTCTTAGTAAGAACCCTTCCCAATAAGGTTTTCATTTTCTAGTATCGAGATAAGGATTGAAAATATAGATTTTTTCTTTCATTGGTATGACCAGGGTCAAGAACCAACTACCTAATTTCATCCATTATATTTGTATCTAAGAAGGCATGCTTATCTCTAGTTGTTAAGGTTTTTAAGTGTCAAATTTCATTATAGGTTTCCAAGGGGATGGCCGCATGGAAGGTCTAAGCAGCCTCCTGGGCATGTTGTTGGGCTAAGTTTTAGCCCTGATGGTCATGGCCTCACCCCCCCACACCTATTTCTCATATGTTGGCGTTGTTATAGTCAATTGGTATCACCTTTTATTTTCAACATAGAGTTGGCCAGGAGAATAGAATTGAGTGCAAAGGTGAGGAAAAATTACAAATGACGGCTAAACCATGAATATTAAACCCAAATGAATCTCTACCCAACTCTAAAGAGGGAAAATCCAACAATATAAATTGAAACTACATTGGTACAAGCAAGGTCTAGCAAAAGTGGAAGAAAAACTACCACAAAATAGGTATAGAGTCACAATACTTCAGCTACATAAACAAAACAATGACCAGGTGTTAGGCCCCTACACTAGTAGTATAGGGGCCCCTATACTACTAGTGTAGGGGCCTAACACTTGGCCCTTACAAGAAATTAACAGCCATTGCCAAGACCAGAAGCTGACACTAGAATCAAATATCCATAGCCAAACAAAATACCTATAGAAAAATTATAAATATAAGAAGGATTCATATTTACCCGAGATGTAGTGGCCTCTATGCAACAAGAGCAGGTGACTATTGAGAGTCTTTGCGTACCAATAGCAACGAATGCAACCAAGCCAAGGTGACCTACCACCTATATATGGTTTAAACTCCCATTAAACCTCCTTAGCATAGATCCACATAGAACCAATACATGATTTTCCTTAACATAGATGACATACAGTTTCACTCTAACCTCCTCTCCATATCATAAAGCATATTCATCATAATGATCAAGGAGATTATGAAACAAACCACATAAGACAATTTGTTGAGAAAAATGAATATCATTGTATTAATTCAAATTGAAGAAGAACTTTACAACCTGTGCCTTGATGCTGTACAAGCTCCTCCCAGGGTCCGACAAGAAGTCTCCTCTACTTTGACAAGTTTCACTCACTTCCCAATGAAACCAAAAGGTATGTGATCTCTCCTCTCAAGTTTAACTAGGAAGTCCCAATTCCATCAGCATTTACCCTCAAAAATGTTCAGCTTCTAACCTCTTCAGCAACTGACCCAATGCCTTAATTTATAGTGCAATGGAGGGAAGTTACTAGGTCCTCCTTCAAAGGGATAAAGCCCTCCTTCAAAGGGATAGCTCCTCCTATCAAGGGATTAGCTTCTTCTCTTTTGGGATGCATGAACCACCTTGGAGCGAACAATCCACATCAAAATTCCTTCTAGAAACATCTAGAATTAACCCAAAGTGAGTTTTTTAGAATAAACTTGCGCTTTTTTTACTTTTACAGGGGTGCGCACCCACCCCTTTACTGACAGAGCGAGCAGATACGCAAGTAATATGAACAAAGGATGTGGGCCCGCAGGCAAAAGTGAGAGAAAGTGTGGAACCAGAGTTTTATTGATTTTCAATGTCTTTCTCTCATTTGCA
>APFE030658018.1:63545-89684 GCA_000404065.3 Pinus taeda
GTCAGGTGGTACATGGAAGTCCCTGACTTGGTTGGATTTTGCATAAGTTAATATGAGTTATTCTTCTAATGTAATTAATGAGCACGTGTACTTGTTATTATGTGGATTTTATGGTTGGCTTGCAATCGTTTCTATTTTGGTTATATGTTGATTATAAGTATGGTTCTTTGATGAGCTATAGTTATCGCTCTTATTCATGATTTGATAGTTTATTGAATGGTTGATGAATGGATGGGCTAACAAATGTTGTTGTAGCTAGCTTAAGAGGGCATTGAACCTTCTTGGTGATTCTTATATGAAGTTCAGAATTTCATGATCATATATACATTCATGACATGTAGCTTTCATGTTTACTATATGTTTGACAAAATTTCTATCATGTACTAGGCAGATTCTTGCTCAAGTATTGATTGTTTAGCATTATTATCACCATTGTCATGATTCTAGAAAGTTACATGCAGTTTTGGGTTGTGGTTTGGAGGCTATCTTGAAAAATTGGCATAGATATTTCGACCACATGCACATAACAAGGGATTTTGGGTCATAACTGCTGGGAGACAGGCCTTTGGGTGAAATTATAGCCTCATAATCGCATGCATGAAGTGTCAAGGGTATGGTTGTGGAGTTAGGTCAGTGAAAAAGAGTTCCATCTTATGGATTGATCACCTAGGGTGGTTTTTAGGCTCTTGAGTGATCTGTAGTCCCTGAAGGATGTCAATAAGTTGTCAGTTTGTAGGCCCCACTTCCATCATTAGGACTTGGAGGTCAAATCATGGCATAGTAGCACTTAGCTCATGTTTACCCTAGAGAGCTTGTAAAAGCGTATAAATGTGGGGTGGGGGGTTACAGTGATCACTTGGACCTATACATGGAAAGGTTCGATGCGAATGGGTTGATATACACCACCGGCCACAAAATTTACGTGCACAAGGAGGTAAGCAAAACCCCCAATGTTGAAAAACCATGGCCAAAATGACGTGTCTTGGGGGTGGACCTTACTCTCATATCTCATTATTTGGGCCTTAAACCTAAGTGTTTTCCACTTGAGTTTGGTATAGAGGGAAGGCTTAGAATCTAAAGTCGAGATGACATGGATTGGGGTGACATGGCTCGGGGTGGACCCTACTCTTGGATCCCAGACCTTGATGTTTTCCACTTGAGATTGGTCTAGAGGGAAGGTCAAGAATTTGAATTTGAGATGATGTGGATTAGGGTGACGTGGTCGAGGTGGACCCTACTCTCGGATCTCGAACTATTGACACCAAAACTCGATATTTTTCATTTGAAGTTTATGTAGTGGGAAGGCTAAGAATTCGAATTTGAGATGATGTGGCCAAGGTGACGTGGCTTGGGGTGTACCCTACCGGGTTCATATATCTCTGCACCACCAATATTTCAAAAGGAACTAATTGGTGGAGAGTAGGCATAGACATTTATGATTGATATCAATTGAGGTGGCCCCCTTGTGGTAGATGTTTAACGAGCAAGGGTGGTGGTGGAATTAGCACCAGCCTACCCATTAGCAATTGATGGTTGAGATTAGTTGAGGGGACCCCCTTCCCCAAAGTCAAAACCACCATTGGGGGGGTTTGCACTAACAATTGTTTTAGTCGAGGTGGTTTCATACCCCAGCACAAGATGCAACAGGGCAGGTGACCTGGCAGATAGGTAAGTGGTTGCAACAACGCACATGGGTTAGGCAAGGGACATGTGGGTGCCACATGGTTCCCTTGTGATGACATGCACCATTTTAATTTTGCAAACTTCTAATGGGAATAACTTGTAATATGGGAGTTGGATTAAGGAAAAATTTCTATTGTCAAAAACTTCTCAACAAGTTTTCATAATGGTAATGTCATAATTAATTTCTACAAACTTTGAAAGCAAGGTTTTTGGTAAGCCCATATTCATAATAGATATTGGAGTTTAGATCAAAATGAAAGAGGTAACACCTTCCCTAACTCGAGATTACCAAGAGGTGGGAGGGAGTTTTATGTAGTGGATGAAAAAATCATTGTGGTGTTTTCTTAGACAGGGAAATCTAAGCCACTATGGTGCTTGTTAGAGAGTCATTAAACAACCTAGATAATGGACTACAAACCCCTACAGTTCTTTCTATGAAAAGATAGTTGTTAAACCACCTAAGCAATGGATTCAAACTCTTAGATTGAGAAATAACCCATCTAAACCTTGGGTGAAGCCATATTATTGAACTAAGAGAAGTAAGTGAGTCAATGTTGTGGTTATTTCTAGGGGTAGTTGCTAAAACACCAAGAAAATGGACTCCATATCATGGGTGTCTACCAATATTTGGTGTGAAATTCCATAAGCAAGCATCCTTTTAGACTTTGGATTCGGCTCAGGGGTGGTTAGATGAAAAAAGGTTGTAGCGTAGCTAGCTTATGGTTGGGTGGAGAGTGGAAGTCCCTCCTTAAGTTGCACGCCATATTATCATGCTTAGATAAGCTGATTGTGGTTTTTTGCTGAGCTATAAATTATAATGTTTTATAAATTCACATGTTTGGTATGGGCTCATGAATATGCATGAATGTTATTAGTTGCTTGATTGATACAAGCTTTCATCATGCTTATACTCTTTATGTTTTTCTATATGCTAATGAAATTGATAAATGACTAGATAGTGTCAATATAGGTTGTGATTATGATGAATGTATTAGAGTATGTACAATGTTTCCTCCATGGAAGTAATGGTTGTGAGTCATAGCTCAACTTGTTTAATGGAACCATAAATGCAGCTCTCCTTGAGCAGTTGATTAACTTGGTGTGTCCCCTAGTATTTAATGGGTCAATTAAATGCCCATATTATGTTAAACTATCATGTAATAGAGTTGTACAGCTAGACCTGGATGCATGGACTAGATTAATAGAGGATGAATTGAAAGTGATTGTTTCCCTTCACCTTTTCCTATAATTGTGATCCGAATTTAAACACGAACACAAAATTATACATATAACCATAAATATAATGATGCAATAGAAATAACATTTCATTTCATTACTATCAAATACTGAAGTATGCTTACAAACAAAATGGAAATAAGACCTGCTCGGGTGATGGTAGCTTATCTTTGAGAAGAGATGTGGTGGCTACATTCCTCTGAACTGTGTTACAATGAGGCTCGGAGCCCTATTTATTATTGATAAACAATTGAAAACCCTAAACATCCAAAAACCTAACCCTAGGAGATGAAGCGCCAAAACTATGGACCCTGTTTGGGTAAATTGGTACATCAACTTCCCGGGGGCGTAACTTTGGCATACGATCTTCGTTTGACACGCACAATACCTCGTTAGAAATATCTATCTGAGGACTACAAATTTTGACCAGAAAACACTAGACAGGGGCCCCTATTGGCCCCATTTTTCAAGAAGAACAAAACAAAAAAAAACAAAACAAAAAAAAAACAAAAAACAAAAACAGAACAAACAAAAAACAAAACAAAACAAAACAAAAAAATAAACAAAAAAACAAAAATAAACAAAAAAATAAACAAAAAAACAAAAAAAAAACGTTGTTTATGTCCTCAAAACAGCTCCGAAAGTTTAGGACCCAAAAAATTGCCAAAAATAGTAAATTGTGCTACAATAAAGGAAACTAAAAAACTGAAAGAGATAGTGGTGGGGGTCCTAGTGGAATAGATAGGTGCCCAAAACCATCCACCTGGTTCATTCCTCCCCCCTTAGGAAGCAATGGTCCCCATTGCATTGAGTGCCTCCATGAGATGGGGAAACTTCTGTTGAACTTGGTCCCTGGTGAGCCACTTGCCTTGGTGCAAGAGTTGGCCAACTTTAACAACCTGATATAGTTGGATCTTCTAATTTCAAGTGTTCTTAACCCGTATGTCCATAATATGATAAGTTTTGGCCTATCCATGCCGTCTGGGTTTAACTCTATTGGTGTGAATTGTTCTGCAATGTTTGATGTGTCCAGTAATGGTGGGAAGTATGGTCGAAGACGGTCAATATTGAACACTAGGTGGAGGCCAAAGAATGGGGGAATGTTGGGCTCAAAAGAATTGTCTCCCACATCCTTGGTAATGGTGTAAGGACCATATCAGAGTGGTATGAGCTTCCAATGGGCTCTGGTAAGGCATTCTTTCTGCAAATGCAACCATACTTTGTCACCCACCTTAAACTTGTGTGGCACTCAATGTTGATCATGTCACTACTTATACTTGGCATTTTAATTCTCCAGGATATCGTGAACCTTTGGCAGATGTGTTGAATGCGTTCAATAAATCTGGTCTCTTTATCAGCCTCAGGCAATACATGTAGATTATGTTTGTGTAGTTGCATGAGCCATGGCAACATCAATCGGGTAAAATGGTTGAAATCCTAGACCCAATTGAAAGGGACTGCGACTAGTCGAGCTATGGAGAGCTCTGTTATAATTGTGTTGCATGTGGGAAAAACTCTCATCCCACATGCGGAGTATGTGCACTGTCATCCTATTGACGACCTCTATCTAGCCATCAATATGGGGATGGAAGGTAGTCGATTTGCTAATATTGGTGTCCAATAGTGTCCAGAGGCTTGACCAAAATGTGCTCAAGAACCTGCTATCCTGATCTAATATAATGGTCTGTGGGATCCCAAAATGTACCCATACTCGTTCAAAGAAGAGTTTGGGAGTGTCCTCTATTGTGATACTCTTCTTGCAGGCCACCAATATAGCCATTTTAGAGAATCTATCCATGACCACAAATACACAGTCATTACCATCCTTGTTAGAAAGGAGACTAGACATATAGTCCATGGATATGGATTCCCACAACTGGATGGGAGTAGGAAGACAAGTGTACAGGCCTTGCTTCTTGATGCTTGGCTTGGCAATGGCGCAGGCAGTGCAGGATCTAATATATTTCAGAACATCCAGTTGGAATTTGGGCCAATAAAAGTAATTTTGTAGCACGACCACAGTTTTCTCCACACCAACGTGTCCTATGACCCGACTATAGTGTTCCTCCCAAATCATCTGGGCACGCTCGCTTGAAGGAACACAAAGGTGGCCCAGGTAGCATAATAATATTTCCTAGAGGTGGAAATCAAGAAATTGCTTGCCAGCTACTAGCATCTGGTATGTCGAGGTGAACTTTGGATCATAGTTGCATCTGGTTTGTTGAGACCCTGGGTAAAGCCCTATTATTGAACTAAGAGAAGTAAGTGAGTCAATGTTGTGGTTATTTCCAGGGGCAGTTGTTAAATCACCAGGAAAATGGACTCCATATCATGGGTGTCTACCAAGATTTGGTGTGAAATTCCCTAAGCAAGCATCCTTTTAGACTTTTGATTCGGTTTAGGGGTGGTTAGTTGAAAAAAACATTGTAGTGTAGCTAGCCAATGGTTGGGTGGAGAGTGGAAGTCCCTCCTTTAGTTGCACGTTGTATTATCATGCTTAGATAAGTTGATTGTGGTTTTTTGTTGAGCTATAAATTATAATGTTTTATAATTTCACACGTTTGGTATGGGCTCATGAATATGCATGAATGTTATTAGTTGCTTGATTGGTACAAGCCTTCATCATGCTCATACTCTTTATGTTTTTCTATATGCTAATGAAATTGATAAACGACTAGATAGTGTCGTATAGGTTGTGATTATGATGAATGTATTAGAGTATGTACAATGTTTCCTCCATTGTAGTAATGGTTATGAGCCATAGCTCAACTTCTTTAATGCAACCATAAATGCAGTTCTCCTTAAGTAGTTGAGTAACTTGGTGTGTCCCCTAGTATTTAATGGGTCAATTAAATGCCCATATTATGTTAAACTATCTTGTAATAGAGTTGTAGAGTATATGCGGATGCATGGACTAGATTAATAGAGGATGAATTGAAAGTGATTGTTTCCCTTCACCTTTTACTATAATTGTGATCTGAATTTAAACATGAACGCAAAAAATTATAGATATAACCATTAATACAATGATGCAACAAAAATAACATTTCATTTCATTACTATCAAATATTGAAGTATGCTTATAAACAGAATGGAAATAAGACTAGATCGGGTGATGGTAGCTTATCTCTGAGAAGATATGTGGTGGCTACATGCCTCTGAATTATGTTACAATGAGGCTCAGAGCCCTATTTATTATTGAGAAATAATTGAAAACCCTAAACATCAAAAACCTAACCCTAGGAGATGAAGTGCCAAAACTATGGACCCCGTTTGGGTAAATTTGTACATCAACTTCCCGAGGTCGTAACTTTGGCATATGATCTTCGTTTGATGTGCACAATACCTCGTTAGAAATATTTATCCAAGGAATACAACTTTCAACCCAAGGACCCCTATTGGCCCCGTTTTTCCCAAAAAAATGTCATTTATGGACTCAAAACGGCAATGGAAGTTTACGACCCAAATAACTGCCAAAAATAGAAATTGTGCTACAATAAAAGAAACTATAAAACTAAAAGAGACAGTGGTGGGGGTCCTAGTGGAATAGACGGTTGGCCATGACCATCCACCTAGATTAGTCCTCTCCCCTTAGAAAGCAATGGTCCCCATTGCGTTGAGTTCCTCCATGAGATGGGGAAACTTCTGTTGAACTTGATCTCTGGTGAGCCACTTGCCTTGTTGTAGGAGTTGGCCAGCTTTGACAACCCGGTATAGTTGGATCTTCTACTGGCAAGTTTTCTTGACCTGTGTGTCCATAATTTGATCAGTTTTAGCATGTTCCATGCAGTCTAGCTTTAACTCTATTGGTGTGAGTTGTTCTGCAATGTTTGATGTGTCCAGTAATGGTGGGAAGTATGGCTGAAGGCAGTCCACATTTAACACTAGGTGAAGGCCAACGAATGGGGGAATGTTGAGCTCAAAAGAATTGTCTCCCATAGCTTTGGTAATGGTGTAAGGACCATATCAAAGTGGTATGAGATTCCAATGGGCTCCGGTGAGGCGTTCTTTCTGCAAATGCAACCAAACTTTGTCGCCCACCTGAAACTTGTGTGGCACCCGATGTTGATCATGTCACTGCTTGTACTTGGCATTTAACTTCTCCAGGTTGTCGTCAACCTACTGGCGGGTGTGTTGAATGCGTTCAATAAATCTAGTCTCTTTAGCAGCCTCAGACAATACATGTGTATTATGTCTGTGTAATTGCATGATGCATGGCAACATCAATCAGACATAGTGGTGAAATCTTAGACCCACTTGAAAGGGACTGCGACCAGTTGAGCTATGGAGAGCTCTGTTATAACTGTGTTGCACGTGGGAAAAACTCTCATCCCAGGTTCGTGGATTCTTAGAGTTGCACATGCGGAGTATGTGCACTATCATCCTATTGACGACCTCTATCTGGCCATCTGTATGGGGATGGAAGGCAGTCGATTTGGTGATATTGGTGTCCAATAGTGTCTAGAGGCTTGACCAGAATGTGCTCAGGAACTTGCTATCCTGATCTGATATAATGGTCTGTGGGATCCCAAAATGTACCCATACTCGTTCAAAGAAGAGTTTGCCAGTGTCCTCTGTTGTGATACTCTTCTTGCAGGCCGCCACTATAGCCATCTTAGAGAATCTTTCCACGACCACAAATACATAGTCATTACCATCCTTGTTAGAAGGGAGACTAGACATATAGTCCATGGATATGGATTCCCACGACTAGATGGGAGTAGGAAAATAGTGTACAGGCCTTGCTTCTTGATGCTTGGCTTGGTGATGGCGCAGGCAGTGCAAGATCTAATATATTTCACAACATCCAGTCGAAGTTTGGTTCAATAAAAGTAATTTTGTAGTACAGCCACAGTTTTCTCCACACCAAAGTGTCCTGCGACCTAACTATAGTGCGCCTCCCAAATCATCTTGGCACGCTCGCTTGAAGGAACACAAAGGTGGCCCAGGTAGCATAATAATATTTCCTAGAGGTGGAAATCAAGAAATTGCTTGCCAGCTACTAGCATCTAGTATGTCGGCGAACTTTGGATCATTTTTGTATAGTTGCAGCCATCCAGAGGTCTCGTGACCACAAGAGTTGAGAATTGTAGTCAGTGCTACAACTGGGGGCTGGCTAAGGCAGTATGCAACATGATTTGTGTTGCCCTTTTTGTATTTAATGTTCAAGTGGAATTGTTGCAGGTATTTAGACCACTTTTGATGGCGATCATTCTACACCTTTCCTTGTGTCTTCATAAACTGAAGAGATCAGTGATCGGTGTGGATGACCATCTCCTTCCCTAGAATGTAGTGCTTCCATTTTCCCCAAGCATGCATGATGGAATACATATCTTTATCATAGGTGGGGCAATTTTGAATTGTATCATAAAGTGTCTCACTATGATAGGCCATTATATGCCCATGTTGAGTGAGGACTGTACCAATAGCATAATCTGAGGCTTTTGTCATGAATTCCAATAGTTGTTACAGGTCTGGCAGTGTGAGTATTGGTGCAGAGCAGAGGTGGTGCTTCAACTCAACAAATGCCTTATGTTGGGACTCAGACCAGGAAAACTTTGTTTTTGCCCTACCTTTAGTAATCTGAATCAAAGGTGAAGTAATATGGGAGAATCCCAACACGAACCTCCGATAAAAATTTGTAAGGCCCAAAAAGTTGCGAAGCTTCGTTAGAGTGGTCAAGGCTGGCCAATCCCAAATGACTTGGATCTTGGTCAGTTCCACATGCACACCATGCTCATCTATGATGTAACCCAAGTATTGGACCTGGCTCATCCTAAAGGTTCATTTCTCCAAGTTGACACACAATTTGTGTTGTCGAAGGGTTTGAATGACCTACTGAATGTGTTGTGTTCTTCCCAACTCTTACTGAAGATGAGGATGTCGTCTAGATAAACCACCATGAAGGAGTTGGTGAAGGGCTGCAAGATGTCATCCATTAGCCTCATAAAAGTAACAAGGGCATTTTTCAACCCAAAGGGCATAACCAACCATTCAAAAAGGACTTCCTTGGTTTTAAAGGTGGTCTTCCATACATCTGTAAGCTCTCTTTGAACCTAGTGATAACTAGACTTCAGATCGATCTTGCTGAAATACTTGGCCCCCTTGAGTTGGTCCAGTAGGTTATCAATCTGTGGGATTGGATACCTATTCCTGACAGTGACTTTTTTTAGTGATCGATACCAATGCAGAGCCTCTAGGTTCCATCCTTCTTCTTTACAAGTACAACCAGTCTCCCACAAGGTGAGGAACTTGGTTGGATGTACCCTTTTTGAAGCAGCTCCTGGATTTTTCATTTGATCTCTTCATTTTCCCTTAATGGACCAGTAATATATCGGCCCGTTAGGTAGAGGTGCTCCGGGAGTTAGATCGATTGAATGCTTGACCTGACAATGCAAGGGTACCTCTATGGGTGAGGAGAAGATGTCCATGTATTCTTCCATGACCCTATCCACATGTTTTTTCTGCTTGGAGGAACCCTTCCTGGGGGCCATGGATGTGGTTACAACCTTCCCCTTACTTTGAGAGCAAATCAGAAATAAAACAAATTTCCCAGTTTGGGAGATGACCTTACTACATTGTTTAACAGAGATCAAATAGATGGTAGTAGGTGGGGCTACCTCCGGTATCCTTTATAACTTAGTACCCAAAGGAATAATAACATAGTGAGGTCTAGACTCATATAACACATGTCGCTTCCATAAGCAACATCACACAGTACCTCATCTGTGAAAGGCTTGATGTTGTAGGGAAGGCGACACTGCTGGCTGACACGGAGATCTCGTCCTTGGTGAAGCCACCCGATGGTTTATGGTTGCGGATGTGCTATAGTCAATAGGCCCAGCCACTTCACAACCTCTACTGAAACGAAGTTCTTTTGGATCCTACTTTTGAAAATGAACTGTAGCGGAGAACCCTTCACCCACAACTGTGAGTGGAATAGGCACTCCCCCTCTTCTAAATATTCAGGCTCAATATTCTAGATCTTAGTGGTGACCATAGTGGCAATGGGCTCCATGTTAATGATCTGCCTCCCTTTGTTGTTCCCCTTATTGGGTTCTAACTCATAGTCGAAACATGTTTCGAACTCAAAATCCTTCAACTCGGCCACCAGTGACTACTTGGACTAACACTCACTTGTGTTGTGAGTGAAGCTCTTATGGAACTCACACCACTTTCCCATGTCCTTCTTTTTCTTCGTGGTGTTGTTCTTTGCTTGCATCTTCAGTGGGTTATCCTAGGTCGTATTGCCTTGGCCTTGCCCTTTACTTTAGGTTTGGAGGCACCTTTCCCTTGCTTCGGATTCGCAGATCCAAAGTTTCGCTTTTTTCTGTTTAAGCTTCTTCTCAATCTTGGCAGCTTATCGAAATGTTGTGTTGAGTGAGGAGATGTCCAGGAACTCCATCTCATCCTGGATGTACCTATGTAAGCAGTCGTGGTACTTGAGTACCAAATGTTTCTCAAAATCCTTGATACCCAACTTCATGCGAAGGGTATGAAAAACATTGGTAAACTTTGGCCCATCTTGGTCCTTTCCCTGTCGTAGTGTGGTCCACTTTATGTATTTATCCTCATAGCTCATGATAGGGTAGTACTACTCCTTGATGGCATCCCAGAATGAATCCTAAGTGGATGCGGCCGAAAATAGTGAGGGCATACTTTCATCCTTTTTCTCATAGTAGGTTTCCCACTAGTCCTTGACGTGGGGGGCGACTTTGAGAAGAGCAAAAGTAATCTTTTCCTGGCTACAAAAATCATGAACAGAAAATATCCTTCTAGCATATTTAACCACTTATCTACAATGTCCGCGTCTATCTAGCCCTCAAATATGGGAATGTCAAAGTTAACTTGTACCTTAAAGGGTGTGGTGCTTCCAAAGTAGTTGTTGGAAGTAGATGCATCGCCCTTGGGTAGTCGCTGAAGGATCTGGCCAAATTTGTCCATCATCGCGTTCCTCTATCACTCAAGGGCTTCTTCAAGCAATATTTTTAAAGGATCTCCTGCCCCCTCGTCTTTCTTTTCTTCCCCCATGGGAGGCCATCGAATTTGTGAGGCTAGTCTTACAAAGGTTTGACCAATTCAAGCCTAACTCCTTATATCCTGACCTCATTGGGGACATCCAAATAAAAACAGAGAACGAGCATACCACTCTGATACCACTGATTTGAATTTAAACAAGAATGCAACAAATTACAAATATAACCATAAATACAATGATGCAGCAAAAATAACACTTCATTTCATTACTATCAAATATTGAAGTATGCTTACAAACAAAATGGAAATAAGACTAGCTTAGGCGATGGTAGCTTATCTCTGAGAAGAAATGTGGCGGCTACATGCCTTTAAATTGTGTTACAATGAGGCTCAGAGGCCGATTTATTATTGAGAAACAATGGAAAACCGTAAGCATTCAAAAGCATAATCCTAGGAGATGAAGCACCAAAACTATGGGCCCCGTTTGGGTAAATTTGTACATTAACTTCCCCAGGTCGTAAATTTGGCATACGATCTTCGTTTGACATGCACAATACCTCGTTAGAAATATCTATCTAAGGACTACAACTTCCAACCAACCAACGGCTTCCTCTGGCCCCGGTTTTCCCCAGAAAAAATGTCGTTTAGGGCCTCAAAACAACTATGAAAGTTTAGGACCCAAAAAACCGCCAAAAATAGTAAATTATGCTACAATAAAGGAAACTGGAAAACTGAAAGAGACAGTGGTGGGGTCCCAGTGGAATAGGAGGGTGGCCACCAACATCCATCTGGATCAAATTGTGTCTTATCTTGGAAATTGTTCTTTGTCACTAGGCTAGGAATTTAGAATGTTGCAGAGGAATTTGATGAGGAGACTAGCTACTCCCACCGCCAACACCTTGTGCCTTCTCTTTGTAATGAGCGAGAAACAAAGAGTAGTCCCATCTGGCCATGGTTCTACCAATGGAACCTTGTCGTCGAGACACCACCATCGTTAAGACCCTTGGCGCTTTATGAAATCATGTAACAAGGAAGCCAATAAAGAGCAAGGTGATCCAACCGTAGTTCCAACAGTGGAACCCTGTTGTCATGCCACCACCACCGCTAAGGCCCTTGGCGCATTTTCAAACCATGTAATGGGAATCCGATGAAGATTTTTCTAATCTAACTGAGGTTTTGGCTCGTGAAATTGTGAGGTTAGGCCACCACCACCACTAAGATCCTTGGTGCTTCGCAACCTTACTAACAGGCGGGCGACAAGGAGTTGGGTGATATGGCCATGGTTCTCACTATGGAACCCTCCCCATTGGGAGATCATCACGATCATCCAAATTCATGCATTGGTTAACTTATAAATTGAATGATAGATGGAATATTGGTTCGATCCATTCATGGTTCCTATTGTGGAACTTTTCCACTGGGAGACAGCCACCATTGTTCTTCACACGTTGATTAATGTTGAACATGGGCAATGTCAATGATGACATTGGTTGATCAGGCCATAATTCTAGCATGGAACCAAGTCAATACCCACAACCCACTACCAGGGTTTGTGCCATGTTGTGAAACCATGATCACGAGTGTGTTGCCTATAGTTTGACCAATTTTTCCATGGTTCTAGTGTGGAACCTTGGCTTTGGTCACCACTGGCTGTCAAGTCCTTAGGTGCTTGTTAGAGCTCGTAGACGATCGTTGGGCACTAGATTGATGGTTGAGAGTTACTGCAGGCCCCCCATTTGTGGTTGAAGTTTAACAGGAGAATGGGGGCCATGGTTGGGATTAGTGCCAATCCACCCTCCATAGATCAATGGTTGAGATAATCTTCCCCCCTTCCCAATTCCAAAACTATTGCGGGAGGCACCATGTTGCCATTTTTGTGGTTAAAGAGATATGCAGTAAGTACATTATGAAGCAACCACTCTGACATGATGTGAATCCGGCCTAGAAAAAAGAGTACCTATGGTGATATGGCTTCTTTTAATAGTTCAAACTTATAACGGGCATAAATTTTGATTCGAGACTCAGATTGAGATAAGATTTAGACCATCGGAAAGATCTTGGCGAGCTGATCATGATGGCCTTATCATAATTAAATTCCGAAAAAAAATCAACAAAAAAAAAAAATTGGTAACCCATATTCATAACAAACCTTGGAGATAGGTTCAAACATATAATACCTTCCTTAACCCATGAATATATTAAGGGAGGTAGTTACATATTGGTATTTGAGCAAAGGTTCAACACTAGACTTGAAGAGGCTCACACACAAAATTTAATATGACAGTGTAGTTATTGTATATGTTGACTTTTGATTTGTAGTTGATGTAGTTACTAACCTTGATAAAATGTTGATATGTTCTTGCTCTAGCATGTATAGCTAACATGGATTTTGATTTTGTTAACAACTTTAGGTTGGCATGCTTAGTGCTGACATGCCAAGGTCATAAATTACTAGATTCATGCTAGATTTAACTAACAACTATGTGTGTGACAACACATAAGAAGACACAAATTCCAATAGGGAATACATGAATGAGCATTAAAATGGTATAATACAACATAGACAAATCCCATCATCTTCAAGAAGAGGACTCGGTTGGGAAAAGGTCAGAGGAAAATTCCCTTGAATTGATGGATAAACTTAGGAGATTGAGAGCTAAATTTAGAAGTTGCAAGGAAGTAGATGAAAATATTGTCAAAGCACGAGAAATATAGGAAGACGTGAATGTAGTAATTGCACATAGTTTATCATATCTACGATGGAAAGAGAAACATGAGCTTGGTTCTAGCTATCTAGGCAAGCACAAATCCAAACAAAATCCCATATGAGATATGCAAGCAGGGATTGAAAACAAAGAGGGCATAAGACAACAATTTAAGGAAAAGGAACATGAAATAAATTAAAGACACATTGAGGGGGAGAAACCCCACTCAACGCTCTAGAAAGAGATTCAAGAGAGCATGACTAGTTATCTAGTGTTGCAACTAAAAGACGCCACCAACAAAGCAAATCCCCCTATCTTTGATGGATAAATTAAGAAGACTAAAGAGACAGAAGCCTGGTTGTTGGGATTAAACAAGATTCCATGACTACTCTAAAAACATGAAGGCCAGGGTAGCCATTTTCATCCTAAAAGACAGAGTTGATATATGGTGGGAAGATTTGATAAATGTCAAGGGAATTAGAGAAAAGGAGTTGTCATGGAGAAAAAACATTAAAAATATTTCCATGAGAAGTACTTGTCTGTGAGGTACTATAACAACAAAATTAAAGAGTTCCACAAACATAATCCAGGGAAGCTTATCTTAGATGCTTATACCAACATACTTTTGGAGTTGTTGAGGTATGTGTCATATCTCAAGGATTAAAAGGTGAATATCCAAGTTACCTCAGTGGGTTACTTCACTCCTACCAATATAGGGTTTAGTTTGATGAGCCAAGGACGTTGGAGGACACAATTTGAAAGGTTAAGTATTACTATGATCAGTCCCAGCATAGGGTGTAATTTCGATCAATCTGGAAGAAGAGGGACATAAGATGTTTTAAAGGAAAAAGGACCAAAACCCTCAGGGTGTAATTAAGGAGGGGAAATCGATAAGTTCACCACTCCCACCAAGGGTGAATTCCAACATAATTTCACTACTATTAGTAGAGACCGTCCTGCTAACACAACAAGAGAAGAAGTCGAGGACCCCAAGTGAAGGTTGTCCCAATGTTGGAGATGTGGAGAGAACCACCTGCAGAACGATTGTCCTCATCAACAACAAAAAAACACAAGGTTATATTTTATCATGGAGGAAACAATGATGAACAATATGGCTGAGAGTGTACCTTAGATTTATGCGGTGTTGGACAACAGGAAAGTAGATCATCAAGCCTTCGTGATTGAAATGGAGGGTATCGTCGCCAACCACCCTGATTCAATTTTAATCGATCCAAGTTCAAATTTCAGTTATATCAATCCAAAATTTGTTGAGATGCGCAACTTGCAAAGCAAGCCCCACACAAAATCATGGTTCTTCCAAATAGCACATTATATTAAAAAATAAAGTAGCGAACTAGATGGAATCATGCCACCTAGAGTTTGTCAGCATGCCCACAATAATGACCCTCAATTTCTTGATGTTGGCTTCATATGATATGTTGATGGGAATGAACTAGTTGGAAACTCATCGGGAAGGTTGTTAACTATAACAAGGCACTAGAATTCCTTGGCGATGAAGGTGAAGAAATAATACTTTAAGGAGTGAAGAAGCCTATCTTTGTTAAGCATATCTCAACACTGCAAGTAAATAAGTGCAATCAGAAGGGATGTGTCATATATGTGGTCCAAGTGACTAGCATGGCAGAGAGAAGTGAAGTCAGAATCAAAGATAACCCTATCTTAAAGGAGTTCAATTATGTATTTTCGGAAGAAATATCAAGATTTCCACCCAAGAGGGAAATCAACTTCTCCATTAAGTTGATTCTCGATGCAGTGCTAGTTTCAAAATTTTAATATTGTATGAGCATGCCATAATTGGTCAAATTAAAGTTGCAGCTGAAGAAATGCTAAATAAGGGGCATATCAAACCCTATGTGTCTCCTTAGGCAACCCCATCATTGTTCATAAAGAAGAAGAATGGCAATTGCAATTGTGTATTGATTATTGTCATCTAAATAAATCGACCATGAAAAACAAGTACACGCTACCTAGAATTGATGACCTATTCAATTATTTGAGAAAGGTTGTAGTGTTTTCTAAAATAGATTTGAGATATCATTATCATCAGTTCCACATTAATGGTGAAGAATCCACAAGACAATGTATAGGACAAGGTATGGGCATTATGAGTTTGTGGTGGTGCCATTTGGGCTCACAAATTCCATGTGACTGATGAGAAACATCCTTAGCTAGTATTTGGATAGGTTTATATTAGGTTTTTTGGATGATATCCTAGTTTACTCAAAAACCAAAGAAGAACATTTAGGGTATTTGAAGGTAATGTTACAATTGTCGAGGGAACACAAGTTATATGCCAAACTTAGCAAATTAATTTCTTCCAATCATAAGTCCAATATTTGAGACATGTTATCCCATAGGAAGGAGTGGTCATAGATCCCGAGAATATTAAGGCCATAATGGAGCGGACCTCTCCCCAAAATGTCACAGAGGTTAGATCCTTCATGGGATTGGTTAGATATTACCGACACTTCATTCAAGATTTGTTAAAGATTAAGCATTCAATCATCACCTTACAAAGGAAAGGAGATAAATTTCAATGGACAGTAGAGTGTGAAACTAGCTTTGAATATGATGCAGATCACCAATTGAACAACAAATGAACAGCAGCCAGCAATTGAACAACATCACAATTGAACAGCAATCCGCAATTGAATTGCATTCGGATTGAACATAATTCCATATTTGAACAACAAGTGTGATTGAACAACACTTCCCTCTACGTCGTTGATCTCCTCTCCAGATCTAACGGTCGTCAGTGATATCTCATCGAGGGACTTGCGTGACGTTTACCTACCTCACGGAGCCGATATGGTTTATAGACCTTGGTTTATAAAAGTTTAGGTCCGGGTTTTAGACTTAAATCTCGATTACTTCAAACCCTGATATCCTTTAGATAACAACATTCATTCAGATCCTACGACTAGCGGCTTTCCATATAACACACGATTTAAACACAAGCTTAATCCCGTTGTTGACTATGACGTCAACAGTTTAACTTTCGATCAATGGTCACAAATGCATACGGGACTTCAACCCGATCAAACCCTTCTATGATCTTCTACCCCCACTATTAACATTAGTGATTGTGATTAACTATAAACACGAAAAATAGAAGAATTACTTGGATGCACTTCAAAACGCAGATACGCAGAATAAACAAGAGTTCCCACCAGGATCACACACAGATGCACACTAAAACAAATTCACTCAAAATAATAATAGTTACAGAGTCTCAGCCTCTTGGCTCAATTACATCAAATTAACAGACCTTTGTTTCAATCTCAAAACCCTCTCTATCGCACCACTCTCACTTCTCGTTCAATCCTCAATTATCTCAGCTAATCCTTCTACATTACATTTTCTTCTTTTTATGAGTCGAAGCTTACTCTAACTGTACGAACAACTCAATCTCTATTTTAAACAATCCAACAATCAAATCTCTATTTTCAAGCTCCACTACACACCTACACTAACGACGTATCCTTTAATCTAAAATAAGACAATTTCTTAACTATTACAATAATGAATTATAGATCATCTTTGAGAGATCCAACCCTCTCTGATAAAACTAACTTTTGAACACTCAGGTCAGTGAAATTCACTCTTTTAGCCACAACATGTGAACAAACCTTCACATTGTTGGCTAAGTCCAGATGCTCCTGCATCAGACTCCTGGGGAAGAAAAGAATCATCCCTTAGACTTTCAGGGTTTACTCCATATTCTGCAACTCTGTTGCTGTCAACCAACTAGCATCCTCCACCGGCTGTCCTTTCCATTTGTTTAGATATTGATAATAAACTTGTCCTCTAGTTCTTTTAGATATTCTTTTCTCCAAAACAACTTCCACCTCTCTCTTAAATGTCTTTGGCATTTGTTCTTCCTAGTTCAAATTTTGAACTTCATCATCTGTAGTTTCCTCCTGTGGCTTTGTCTTTGTCTCATTGTATGGATACAAATCTGCAACATTGAAGATAGGTGATATTCCAATCCCTTCTGGAAATTCAATTTCATAAGCATTATTTGAAAACTTTCTTACAATTCTACATGGTCCTATCTTTTTCACTTTCATTTTATTATAATTCTTAGCTGGAAATCTTTCTTTTCCCAAATGAACCATCACTAAATCTCCCACTTGGAATTCTTTCTCTCTTCTTTTCATATCTTCTCTTTGTTTGTATTTGCTACTGCTTTCCTGCAATCTACCTTTAACATCTTCTTGTAGTCTCTACATCTGCTCTGCACACTCTTCAACTTTTGCGCTTCTTGTCTCCTATTTACCCAAATTTCTAAGCTCATACACACCTCTTGGATTCATCCCAAAAAAATCTAAAATGGACTCATTCCAGTACTTCGGTTTGGAGTGTCACTATAAGAAAACTCAGCCTGAGCTAGTGCTAAATCCCACTGCTTAGGATTTTGATACACTAAACTTCATAATATGATCCCCAAGCTTCTGTTTACTACTTCGGTCTATCTATATGTTTGAGGATGGTATGTTGAATTGAAACTGAGGTTAGCTCCTAGTTTCTTCCAAAGATTCCTCTAGAAGAAATGCCCTACAAAATTTGTATCTCCATCATACATAATACTTATAGGCAATCCATGTAATCTTACAATTTCTGGAACAAAAAGAAAAAGAAAAAAAATTAGCAATATGTGTTGCATCACTAGTCTTTACATGCAATGAAATGTGCCATCTTGGAAAATATATCTACCACAACATAAACATAATCATTTTTCCTTCGTGTTTTAGGTAATCCCAAAACAAAATCCATGCTAACTACATCCCATGGTCGGTTGGGTATTGACAATGGCTAGCATAATCCTGTATTCTGGCTTCTCCCTTTAGCATGCTGACATATCCTGCACTTCTCAACAAATCTCTTAACATCAATCTGCATCTTCGGCCAATAATAAAAAGCATTTACCTAAGCAAAGGTTTTGTCTTGTCCAAAGTGACCAGATAATCCTCTATTATGTTTCTCCTTTATTATGTTTTCCCTCATAGAACATTTGGGAATACAAAACTTGTTGCCTTTAAACAATAAACCTCCTTGGATAAGACAATCTAACCACTGACTTTGGTTATGAGCTATTGGATTTTGAACTGCTATGTAAATATCCTTGAAATCTGCATCATCTTTATACATTCCAACCATTTCTTCAAATCCTACCACACCAAATTTTAGTTCTTGCAAAATAAATTTACCCTGCTTAAAGCATCAACGATTTTATTCAACTTACCACTTGTGTTCTTTATCACAAAAGTAAATCTCTACAAAAACTCTACCCACTTGGCATGTTTCTGGTTCAATTTTGGTTGGTTGTTTATGAACTGCAATGCTTGATTGTTAGAATACAATATAAACTACTTAGGTAGCAAATAATGTCTCCATTTTTTTAAGGCTTGTACAATAGCATAAAATTATTTATCATAAGAAGAATACTTCTTTTTTGCTTCATTTAATTTCTCACTGAAGTACGGTATTGACCTATGTTCCCAACTCAAAACTACTCCAATTGCAACTCCACTAGCATCGGTTTCAACTTGAAATACTTTTCCAAAATTAGGTAAAGCTAAAACTGGTTTCTCTGTGATTCTCCTCTTCAGCAACTTAAAATTCTTGTTTGATGCTTCTGTCCACTTGAACGGCTTATTAGTCTCCTTGATTGTTTTAAGAATTGGTGCACAATTTGACTTAAACCTTTGATAAATTTTCTGTAAAAACTTGCAAGACCATGAAAACTTCTTACCTTAAATATATTCCTTGGGATAGGCCAGTCCCAAATTTCTTGGACTTTCTCTGGATCCATTTTCAACCCTTCTTTAGAAACTACAAATCCCAAGTAAATTAATTATTCTTCCATGAAACTACATTTCTTCAGATTTATCAGTAACTTCTCTTCCTGCAAAGTTCTTAAAACCAATTTAAGATGCTCTAGATGTTCTTCTTTACTTCTTCTAAAGACTATAATATCATCAAGATAAACAATAACAAACTTGCCTGCATATTCCTTCAAGACTTCATTCATCAATCTCATGAACGTGCTAGGTGCATTAGTGAGTCCAAAAGGCATCACTAACCACTCATACAACCCACTATTTGCTTTAAATGCAATCTTCCACTCATCTCCTTCTCTAATTCTTATTTGATGATATCCACTCTTCATATCTATTTTAGTAATTTACTTTGACCCACTCAAACAATCCATCAAATCATCCATGTGTGGCAAAGGAAATCTGTACCTGATAATGATCTTGTTTATGGCTCTGGAATCTGTGCACATACGCCATTCTCCTCCCTTCTTTGGACTAAGTATTGTTGGCACAGCACATGGACTAAGACTCTCCCTGATTAGTCCCTTATCCATGAGTTCTTGCACTTGTCTTCCAACTTCTGCATTCTCTTGAGGAGTTAATCTGTACACTGCTTTGTTTGGAAAACTCCCTCCTGGTATTAGATCAATATGATGACTAATACTCCTAATTGTGACAATGCATTTGGAAACTCATCCACAATAATATCAGCGAAATCATTTAACAAAGTTTTGATTTCTTCAGGTAAATCATCTAAGTTTGTGGAGGTTAAAATTACCTTACCTTAGGTCTCCCTATGACAGAAAAATGTATTTCTTCACCTTTTCCTACCTCTTGCAACAGCTCTTTTCCACTCATTAGCATAACTTTGTTTCGATGTGTTCCTTTGTCAGTGTCATCCTTCAACAGTAGCAGTGTATGTTTATTTCCATTCTTCTCCAGAGTATAAGTATTTTTCCTCCCATCATGAATAGCTTTTCGATCAAACTGCCACGGTCTTCCCAGAAATACATGGCATACATCCATTGGCATTACATCACACAATATCACATCCTTATACATACCAATCTGTATCTTGACCTTGCATTGTTCTGTCACAATAATCTAATGTCCTTTCTGCAACCATGACACTCTGTAAGGAGTAGGGTGTATTGTCTTCATTAATCACAGCTTGTCCACCATCTATGTAGAAACAAGGTTATCATTACTTCCACTGTCAATTATCACTTTACAACATTTACCTTTGGATTTGCACGTAGTTATGAATATACTCTTCGTCTACGCTGGTTCTTCAGTCTCTTTCTCTGCGTTCAGCAATGCCCTTTTCATCAACAGGGATTCCCCTACTTCAAGGGATTCTTCCTTTTCCATAAGTCGAGGTGTTTCTGGCTTTGCCTCAGCCACATTCGCATTCCTCTGACTTGTTGGTTTATTATGAGGACAATCCCACGACACATGTCCCCATTCTCCACACGTGTAACACTGAATATCTCTTCCTCAACCTCTTCCTTTGGTTGTAAATCTTCCTCTATTAGAATCTCCTCTATGTGGTGGTCTTCTACTTGAACTTCCTGCTTCTTGTTGATGTTTCTGAAACCTTGGTTTGGTGGTTCTTCTACCTCTTACTGAACTTATCCCTCTATTCCTCTGACTTTGTTTTCTCAACATATTCTCTTCTTCCTTCAAACCAGCTTGATAGGCATCTTCAATAGTCTTCAAACTCAACAAGCTGATCTTGTCTTGTATGTTGTATCTTAAGCCATTGATATATATGGCTACCTTCTCCATATCATCCTCTATATGTCCTGCTCTAATACTCAATCTATAAAACTCCTCTATGTATTGTTTAACAGGCATTCCTTTTTGCCTTAAATTATGTAACTGTTTGAAAAGATTTTACTGATAATCTTTTGGCATAAATTTAGCTTTCATTTTACTTACCATTTTATCCCATTACTTGATCTTGGACTTCCTTTTTCTCGTTATGTACATTTGTAGCTCATCTCACAAAATAGCTGCATGACCCTTCAATCTGGTAACTGCAAACTTCACCTTCTTTTTGTCATCAACCTCTTCATGGTCAAAATATTTTTCCAGTGAACTAATCCAATCCATTAAATTTTTTTCATTGAGACTCCCTTCATACACAGGAATTTCCACCTACTTTAGCTAACATCTTGATAATTTTGGTAGTTTCATTTTCCTCCTCTTCTTCTTCCTCAGAAGATGCTTCTGCAGCACTTTCAACCCCTTCATCAGGTGCTCTCCTCTGTGTAGTCTCCATTGTGTCCATCCTTGTACACAGACTCCAGATCTCCTCCATCAGAACTTCATTTGCTTTAGGTCTTCCTGGACCTATGCCAGCTCCTCTCCTTAGCGGCATGGTTACTACAGTCTACTCAACCTCTGAGCTCTGATACCAAAAATGACGCAAATCACCAATCGAACAACAACTGAATAGCAGCCAACAATTGAACAGTGTTGCAATTGAACAACAATCTGTATTTTAGTGTGATTGAACAACACTTCCCTCTATGTCGTTGATCTCCTCTCCAGATCTAATGGTCGCCAGTGATATCACATCGGGGGACTTGCGCAACGTCTACCTACCTCACGGAGCCAATATGGTTTATAGACCTTGGTTTATAAAAGTTCGGGTCCGGGTTTTAGACTTAAATCCCAATTACTTCAAACCTCAATATCCTTTGGATAACAACGTTCATTCGGATCCTACTGCTAGCGGCTTTCCCTCTAACACACGTTTCAAACACAATCTTAATCTCGTTGTTGACTATGACGTCAGCACTTGAACTTTCGGTTAATGGTCATGATTGCATATGGGACTTCGACCCGATCAAATCCTTCTATGATCTTCTACCCCTGCTATTAACATTAGTGACTGTGATTAACCATAAACATGAAAAACATAAGAATTACCTGGATGCGCTTCAGAATGCAGATACACAAAATAAACGAGAGTTCCTGCCAGGATCACACATAGATGCACACTAAAACAAATTCATTCAAAATAATAATAGTTACAGAGTCTCAACCTCTTGGCTCGATTACAGCAAATTAATAGACCTCTATTTCAATCTCAAAACCCTCTCTATCACACCACTCTCGCTTCTCGCTCAATCCTCAATCATCTCAGCTAATCCTTCTACACTACATTTTCTTATTTTTATGAGTTTAATCCTACTCTAACTATATGAACAACTCAATCTCTATTTTAAACAATCTAACAATCGAATCTCTATTTTCAAGCTCCACTACACACCTACGCTAACGACTTATCCTTCAACCTAAAATAAGACAATTTCCTAACTATTACAATAATGAATTACAGACCATCTTTGAGAGATCCAACCCTCTCGGTTAAAATTGACTTTTGACCACTCAGGTCAGCGAAATTCACTCTTTTAGCCACAACATGTGAACAAACCTTCACATTGTTGGCTAAGTTCGGATGCTCCTGCATCAAAATAACTCAATAAATTGCTCACACATCCCCTATTTTGAGGATAACATATCCAAAAAATCACTTCCTAGTTTGGACAGATGCTTGTAAGGAGGTACTAGGTGAAGTCCTTATGCAAGAAGGACATGTATTATGTTATGAATCAATGAAACTAAATGAGCATGAAAATAACTATGTCACTCATGACTTAGAGCTAGCAATAAATGTGCATGCACTAAAGATGTGGAGGCACTACTTGTTAGTGAGGAAGTTTGTGTTCATGTTAGATCACGAAGGGCTAAGATACTTGTTTGATCAACCCAAATTAAATGCAAGATGAGTTAGATGGTTAGCCTTAATTTGTTTTATTTTTAGATCATGCAATATTAAGGGTAAGGAAAATAGAGTAGCAGAAGCACTTAATAGAAGTATACAATTGGCTCACTTGGAAGCCATGAGCACTTGTGGAATTGACATAAAAAAAGGATCAAAGAGGAAATTATACGTGATGAGAATTTAAAGAATGTGTTGTCGTTGCTACAACACCCTCCAAAATTTTGGCCTACACCAAATTTAGGACCCTACCTCGGTCTTGTATATTGTCGTCGCAACCATTGAAATCCATTGTATGTGTTTTCTCTAAGTGTTTTGGTCCCTTTTACAAGAAAATAAAAATGTCATATTTTCGCATGTTAAGTGTCGAACAATGTACATGAGCTTGTTTTGGTGGTTTCAATGGGTTACCTTTGTGTAAATGAGTTTATCTTACCATGTAAACATTTTTCACGCTCATTTCCAAAATTGTAAGCACAGTCGCACAAGTGTTGTTACGGTCATCGTAAAGTGTATCTTTAGTGTTGAACTTGTCATGAGTCATTGCAATTTTTTTTCACTGAGGGAACTATGTTGTTCATATGTTCTAGATTATCTATGTTGTTGTGTCGTCAAGTGTGTTAAGTGTGTGATCACATTCAAGTCTTATCATTATTCACATCAACTTCATTGATCCCACACTTAGTCAAATTCTTAAACCTCTCCGACCAAGCAACTTAGAATCATCTAGCCCTCTGTAATTGTGCATTGCACAGCCTCAGCCCTATAGATGCAACCCTGCCTCTTGAAACTACGCAATGCACAGTTCCTTCCCCCCAGGACTACGCATTGCGTAGTTTCTATGCTCAAGCCTGGAACTTGGCCTCCAAAACTGTGTAATTCAACCCTCCATCCTAGCATCAACTTTTCATTATGCCATCTCTGACCTCAATCCCATCCCTTGATCTCCTAATTTTCACATTTGCGTAGTCAATCAACATGATCTGCCTTCCAAAACTGCGTATTAGGCAAAATTAGTGCTCAACCCTTCAGCCTGGCTCGCTGAGCTCCAAAACTTCGCAATTTTCTTGCTCAATATAGACTAAAACATGCATTGCGCAGTCTCAAGGCTCAAGATTCAACCCTGAATTCTTGAGCTACACAATTTCATAGTCACTGAACCTCTCCCTTAGCTTGCCACCTAGTTTTGGCTCAGTTAGTGGATCACCATGCAACATCTTAGGCTAGGATTTTATCGAATGGATGTTGTCTTTTCATGAGTGAATTGCATATGTGGCCACTCTATCATACCATGACAAGATGATGAATAAGGGAAACATCTTGGGAAAATATTTGTAGTTGATTATGTAAGTTGATCAATCAAGAGAAAGCAAAAGGACACCAGTTCAAAACCGCAACTCATTGCAACTGATATCACTGAAGACTCCTTACCTCTAAGCCATATGGAGGTGGACATAAGAGCATTCCCAAGAAGACACATGCCAAGGATCAACAAGAATGGCTTGACATTTCCATGTCATCAAGAGGTCCATGTCAATAGTGCCATGTCATGATTCATCATATGCCACATCATTCTTGTGGATTATGTAATTTCTTATTCGAAAATGTATTGTAAAGTGGAACTCCAAAGGAAATCTACAAAATATGAAGAGTCATGAGTTGAAAAGTCATAGGAAGTCAAAAAGTCATGAAGGTAGTTAAAGAGTCACAAGGGAGGTGAAGCATGACCCCATTGGTTATATATACACCCTCATTATATGAGAAAATGACTTTTCACCTTGGCTCCTCCTGCAAGGCATTAGAGAGATAAGATAGTTATTTTGAGAAGCAAGTGGTGGCTCCAATGCTCCACTATTGGTGCTAGTGGTGTTTGATGTATACATGTGTCTTGGGATTATTAAAATTTGTAAGACTATTGTATGAATTTTTATGATTCATTTTTTATTTCAGCTATACTAAAGTAGTTGAACTATTTTCGTTATTTTAGTGCTTATCATATTGAGAATGTGTTGTATTGGTTGCAATGATTGTCGCATCTTTGTGGAATATTCCGCTGGATTTTAGACGGATCCTTTCTATTCATGTGTGTCTCTGCTAGGGTGGAATTATTACCTCTCTCTTAGAGTGTCACTTTCTCCTTCCCACTGCAGTAGAAGAACCTTGATACAGCTATAACCGAACACTCAACAGGCACATTTACTTGCTTTTCGAAGGCACATTTGCGCTCCTCTCTCTTACTGACAGTTAGAGCCAAGGAAAATATTTAAGAAATCGGAAATCGAGCCATATTCTAGATAGGTCTACTATCCCAAATCATGTGAGGTCTAACTGGGACGACATATCATGGAGACCCCTTGAATTTTGGAAATTCCATCACCGTCAACATTTATGTCGCTATTAGGAGGGCAATAAATTTTTTATGGTTGATAACCTCACCTACCCTCACCATACATATTGTAGGTTTTAACGCTGTACAAAAATTACCTGCATTTAGTATCAGAGTTGTTTTGGCTTCAAGGGGACGCCTTTGTTGCTGAGGGGTTTCGCTCGGGCGTGTGGTAGACCCTGTTCAGTGGGAGATCTGCGAGATCAATTCTGGTGGTGAAAGAAGATGGCCAGCAGCGGAAAGATAGAGATTGAGAAGTTCAATGGTCAGAGTTTTGAGTTATGGAAACTCAATATGGAGGATCTGTTGGTGGATAAAGATCAGTGGATCGCGGTAGATCCGGGTACTAAACCAACAAGAGTGACCGATGAAGAATGGAAGAAGCTGGATCGGAAGTCAAAGAGCACAATATGATTGTGTGTCTCAGATTCAGTATTGCTAAATGTATCAGGGGAAGCTACAGTGAAGGCTCTGTGGGACAAGTTAGGGACTTTGTACCAATCTAAGTCTCTGGTGAAT
>APFE030658018.1:95220-170465 GCA_000404065.3 Pinus taeda
AAAACAGTCACCAAGGATGTGGTATCAGAAATTTGATACATTTATACAGGGACTTGGCTTCACCAGAAGCAAAGCAGATCATTGTGTGTATTTTTAAATTAATTGGTGACCGTGTTATTTATCTGGTCTTGTATGTGGATGATATGTTGTTGGTTGGAAATGACAAAGAAATTATCCAGGATTTGAAGACCCAATTGTCCTCCAAATTCGACATGAAAGACCTCGGTGCTGCAAACTATATTTTGGGCATGGAAATTAAAAGAGATCGGGCAAAGAGGAAGCTCTGGTTAAACCAGAGGAAGTATGTCGAGACAATATTGCAGAGGTTTAATATGCAGGATAGTACACCGGTGAAGGTTCCTATTCCTGTAGGTGTGAGGTTATCTGCTGAACAGTGTCCCAAGACACAAGAAGAGGAAGAGGACATGTCCCGTGTTCCATATGCAAGTGCTATCGGTAGCTTGATGTATGCCATGGTCTGTACTAGACCAGACATTGCACATGCAGTGGGAGTATTGAGCAGGTTTATGTCAAAACCAGGGAAGGAGCACTGGACAGCAGTGAAGTGGTTTTTCAGGTATTTGCGTGGCACTAGTGATTATGGTTTGTGCTACCAAGGAAGACCAGGATTGGATAGAGTGTTGGATATCCGTGGCTTTGTTGATGCAGACTGGGCTGGAGATCTGGGTCAGAGAAGATCTACAAGTGGGTATGTGTTTAACCTATTTGGAGGTGCAGTCAGTTGGATGAGTAAGAAACAATCTGTAGTGGCACTATCAACTACAGAGGCAGAATACATGGCAGCCACTCATGCAAGCAAGGAAGCAGTTTGGTTTGCAGAGATTGTGTTCAAGTATGGGGTTAGTACAAGGAGCTATAAGGATAGATTGTGACAGCCAAAGTGTAATTTTCTTGGCAAAGAACCCTGCTTATTATTCAAAGACAAAGCACATTGATGTTCAGTATCACTTTGTGAGGGATATGATAGAAGAAAAAAAGGTGTTGCTGGTAAAGGTGGACACTTTGAAGAATACTGCAGATGCATTGACAAAATCTGTGAGCTCTGAGAAGTTCTCTTGGTGTAGAGAAGCAATGGGCGTTTCAGGGCTGAAAAAAATGACTAAGCTCTCCTGTTGCCCCCTGTGGAAAGAAAACAACAAGTGGGAGATTGTTGGGTTGTGTTATATTCTTTCCACGACTAACCTACGTAGTGAACCGGGGGGTTAGAGGGGGGGTGGAGCCCCCGCTTCGTTGCGCAGATTGCGCAGCGAGGGGGTCATAGGGGGGACGGCAGCCCCCCCTGTCTACGGGGTTTGAGGGGGGCGGGTAGCCCCCCTCTACGGGGTTCGGGGCAGTGCCCCGAGAAAAAAAAAAAATTGGACCCTATATTAGGTTGCGCGAACCTACCTGTGGTTTTCGGTCCATGGTTTTGGACGCGATGGTTTTTGGTCCATGGTATTGGATGCTTCGGCATGTATAAATATGTATTGTAACATTGAAAGGAACGTAATGAAAAATCAAGCTGGTAGTCTCGGTTTAGAGATCCAGTGGGAAATCTCTGTGTATATGTGTTTTATGTGTTATGATCTCGCATTTTTATTTTTCCTGTGATTTAGAATTTGTATGCAGGTAATTTCTGTACGGGGTTAAAACCTACACATATTCCGGTCAAGGTAGCGATATTCCCAACACCTCCCTTACTCATATTCCTAAAGTTGGTAGATCTTCTCAACTCGGTCTTGAACAAACCTGTGAAATCTCTTATGAGCACATATGAACCATCTGACCTATAACCCATAAGTTTGCAAAGGATATCGGACTGATTCCTAGAGTACACAATCTACCTTATTTCAAAAATAAGAACACAACCAATTTGTATCGGGATAGTGGTTTCAACAATCAAAGATTTGGTTCTCGCCACCCTTGAAGAGCTAGCAAAGACTGTAGAAAGCATAGAGAAACCAGAGAAGCCTCCATCTTTTAATGAAGATGATGCAAATAATGTTGTACTCTTAGATGATACTTTCCGTGGGATAGGTGGTGAAGAGGAAGATCCATCAAATTCTAGAGAAGAAGAGGAAGATGCATCAAACTCTGATGAAGAGGAGGAGCACAGAGATGAAGATATGGTAGACCAAGATTTGGATTGGATGACTCAAGGCCCACTTTCTCTACTGGGTGTGTTACACAAGATGTTGAGGCACCCAGAAAAGTTGTTAACAAAGTATGACCCTGACAAAGAAGTGAAAGTGGAGGACCATTTGGACAGCTTATACATATTTTTGCAAATGCTAGAAGTACATTATGATGATGTTACATGTATACTTTTTTATGTACCTTATATGGCAGAGAAGTTGTATGGTACCACAATCTTCCTCTAAACTCAATCTAGAATTGGAAGGGGTTTAAAAATATTTTTCTTGAAAAAATTGTTGATGACAAAACCCCCGCCATGTTGTTAAGAGAGTTGGGAAATATTAAGATGGAGCACAAAGAGAAAGTGAAAGATTTCAATAAGAGGTTTAACCGCATGTTGAATAAATTCCCTACAAATATGAAACCTCATTACTCCATCATTATTGATTACTACACATTTGCCTTACCGACAAGCATCGTGCAGTTCGTGAAAACAATTGCGAAAGAAACTTTAGTAGAAAATTATGAAGAAGCATTCACAATTGAAAAGTACTTGCATGTGATCAGAGTCATTGTTGATGAGGAACCATCAAAGGACTCCGAAGACATGGACGAAAGGTCTTAGGTCTCTATAAGCAAGGCCAAGGAAAAGGAAATTGTTGATATTGAGAGCTTGACCCGCACTATCAAGTCTCTATCCAATGAGTGGAAGATTTAAATTAATGAAAAATGGGATAAGGCAGATGCACAGATTATTTAGTTGGACAGGACCCTTTTCCATGTTATAGATGAACTCAGAAATGTGTTTATTCGCCTATCATCCGACCAAAAAGTCCACAACTCTATAAATATAGTAATTGTGGACATCCCGGAAGCATATGGTGTATTGTTGAGTAGAGATTGGTCCAACAAACTATAAGGGTATTTTTCTATGAACTTGTCACATTTATGGCTTTCGTATAAGGGAAAAATAACCAAATCCAAGTAGACTCAAAGCCTTACATGAAACATACTATTACACCCTTCGAGGGAAAAAATGAACGAGTTGCTTTCGAAGATCTAATATTTGAAAATTGTTGTCTAGAAACTAATATGGGGTTCTGTCTTTCCCAATCATCCCCAATCCCATCTAACACACAATTGGATCTCCTTCCGAGTCCAATTAATGCAAATGACTTATGTACAGTAGATAGTAATAGTACTAGTAGTACTAGTGTAGGGCCTAGCTCTTATATATATGATGTTTGGATTATGTACTTTGATTGTTCAAAGACGCATGAGGGCTCTGAAGCTAGTTATGTTTTAGTATACCCGCAACAGAAGAAACACCTGATCTCAAGCCGCTTCAAATTCGAGAGCACAAACAATACGGCAGAATATGAAGTACTCATCTTGGGTTTAAAAAGGGTCATCCACCTTAATGTTGGATTTCTTAAAGCAGTAGGTGACTCTGAAATCATCAAATGACAAGTATGCAATAATATGCACTGTGTGTCACCTCATCTGAAAGTTTATCAACAAGAGGTATGGCATTTGATTTCTCATCAAAGCTTTTAATATTATATATGTTCATAAAATATATAATGCAATTGCAGATGCATTAGCAAATGTTGTTGCTAGGTTATCACTTCTTAGGGATGGTTTTTCTATTGAAATTCTTTATAATCCATTTGTCCATGACAATATCACTAATTTACATGTTTTCAATGATGACCAATAGATATTGCGCTTTATGGTGAAGGTTGATGTATTCAAAGATACAGTTATCGATGAAGATGAACATGAAAAGGTGTTGCAAGATGCATCTCGTGTAAATAAAGAAAACCCCATGCCAAAGGGCGTGGTATCATTGGAAAATTTGTATGATTTGTAGAATTTCTTTCAAGGCCAATGAAAACAAAAACCCACAATTCAACACTGTCACACATACAAATAAATCTTGGAACAAAAAAGGATCTGAAGTTTGTCAATCTCGATACTTGTTGCACACCACAAGAGTGGCAATCTTTCATCTGCCTACTCAAGCAGTACCAAGATGTTTTCGCGTGGACACATTATGAGTTAAAAACTTATGACACGCAAATAATCCAGCATGTTATCCCAATCAAGGAAGGGACTGGGCCTTTTCAACATAAGTTGTGAAAGGTACATCCGACACTTGAGCCCTTGATTCAAAAGGAGTTGAGGAATTTGTTGGATGCTTAGATCTTCGATTAAGTGCAACATTCAACCTAGGTATCTAATTTGGTCCCAGTAAGCAAGAATTATGGGGAAATTTGCTTGTGTGTTGATTTCCGAAACTTGAATTGGGCCTTGGACAAAGATAACTACCTTGTGTCATCTATGGAACAGATACTACAAACAGTATGAGGTCAGAGATGTTATCCCTGCTCGATGCTTATTCAGGCTACAACCAGGTTCTGTTCTCAGATCCTGACAAACTAAAAACAATTGTAGAATTGAGGCTTTTGTGATCCATCATAGTTATAAGAAGAGCTTCGGCGTAAATCACATAAAAAATACCTTTGTCGACGTGTTTCGAACCAACTAGTGTGGTTCATCGTCAGGACAAGTTGAAGAGACACATCCGGCCTAGCATGTTAAATAGACTGAGCAGAGACTCCAACGGCTAAATAACGGCTAATTTTGACCGGGGTCCTAGAGTCCAAATTAGTCGTTATTTAGCCGTTGGAGTCTCTGCTCAGTCTATTTAACATGCTAGGCCGGATGTGTCTCTTCAACTTGTCCTGACGATGAACCACACTAGTTGGTTCGAAACGCGTCGACAAAGGTCTTTTTTATGTGATTTACGCCGAAGCTCTTCTTAAAACTAAAAACAACATTTCACACTAAGTGGGGCATGTTCGCATTCTAAAGAATGCCATTTGGGCTAGGCAACGCAAGTGCGACATTTCAACACATAATGGACATCGCATTTCATGGAATGATTGGGCAGAGCATAGTGGTGTATCTTGATGATGTCACAGTGTTCTCTAAGAAGACATCTGACCACTTACGCCATTTGATGAAAATATTCAAGCGATGTCAGAAATAAGGGATATCCCTTAATGCCAAGAAAAATATTTTTGCAATGTTCAAGGGTAATCTCTTGGGCCACATTATCGTGAAAAATGGGATTAAAATAGATCCTGAGAGGGTCAGAGCTATCACACAAATTCCCTTCCCAGTGAATAAGAAATATATGCAGTTCTTCCTATAGAAGATTAATTTTCTCCGCAAGTTCATCATTGATTATGCTCAAATCGTGAAACCTATGTAGGAGATGGTAAATAAGGATGCATCATACAAGCGGGGAAAAAGGGAAAAGGGCGTGTTTTCTTGTATCAAGTAGGTTATCGTAAAAGCAGCATCCTTGTACAACCCATATTTCAAGACATATTTTCTTCTCTACACTTTCGCTTATAACATTTCTCTTTCCACTGTGCTCACACAAAATGATGATCAAAATACTAAGCGGACGATATATTTCATGAGTTCCAGCCTACAAGGACCTAAAATTAATTATCATGTCATTGATAAGTAGGCATATATAGTCTACAAGGAATTAAATCACTTCTGACCCTACCTCTTCAACAATCATTGTATTATCTTTGTGCCACACCCAATAGTCAAATCATTGTTTGTTCAACAAGAGTTGGGCGAGAGAAGAATGAACTGGATGACAGGTTTTCAAGAGTATGACATTGAATTAAAACTAGTTCAGAAGATCAAGGGCCATGGTATAATGAATTGGATGACAGGTTTGCAAGAGTATGACATAGAACTAAAACCAGTTCACAATATCAAGGGCCATGGTATATGTCGGCTAGAAACAGGAGTGGTGGATGCAAAAAAAAGAAGATACATCTTGATGAGAGCAAGAAATAGAAATGTATAATGTTGAATGAGATTCCCCCACTATTATCGCAAACTCTTGGTACGCTAATGTTTGCCAGTATATTGAGAATGTCACAGTTCCCTCACACTTATCTGCATAGCAAAAGAGCGCACTTAGACTAAAAGCATTATATTATTAGTTGGTGCATGGGGTGCTTTTAAGAAATCACCATTACGGAGTATTGCTCAAGTGCTTGGAATCGCACGACTCAGAGAAAGTATTTTGTGATCTCCACAATGGACCAGTTAGGGAGTAATTTGTGGGTGACACAACATCGCATAAAGTTATGTGGGCTAGTTTCTATTGGCACACATTATTCGAATATGCTCATGCATATGCACGCAAGTGTCCAATCTATCAAAAGTGTTCCAAATGAAATAAGAAGTCAGTCGCCTCGTTGTAGCCTATTGCAGTCGAAGAACCATTTTAACAATGGGCCTAGATGTTATTGGTGAGATCTTTCTACACTCGTCAAAGCAACACCGCTAGATTCTCACTGCTATAGACTACTTCACGCGGTCGGAAAAATTAGTTCCACTAAAGCAAGGGAATGATTAGGAATTCATCAACTTCCTTAAGCAGGATATCATTTCTAGGTTCGGTGTTATGACTTCACTTGTTTTTTACAATGCAACATCCTTTTCATCATTAAGATTGTATGATTTTTAATTGGAAAATTGAATTGTATTGAAAAATTTAGCTAATTATTATCTGCAGGGAAATGGCCTTGTTGAGTCTACAAAAAAGAACCTTATATGTATCATTAAGAAGACCATTTTCTCTTAACAAAGGAACTGGCACTCTGCTTTGATCAATGTCTTATGGGTTGATCAAGTCACGCCAAAACCTTCTTTAAATGTGTCTCCTTACTTCCTGGTGTACAAAAAATAATCCATCCTACCCCCGAACATCTATTTTCCTACCCTTCAACTTTCACAAGAATCTCAGGGAAAGCCATGCTTATTGGTTCAACATAGGAGAACACAACCTTTTCAAGCTGCAGAAAGAAAGACAAAAAAACAAAAGAAAAAAATTATCTTCACTAGAGTTGGACCAAGAGGTGGTTTGACAAGAATTCTGCAGGGAAGAATGAATTTGGTGTGGGTGACTTATTCTTTAAGTGGGACAAAGCCCACGAGGACAAAGGAAAACACACTAATTTCCAATCCCTGTGGATTGGACCATTCACTATACACGAAAATCTTGTCCAGCACACATATCATATTCAATCACTATACGGGAATATTGAATCTCTTTTTTTCAATGGCCAAGACTTAAAATAATATTTTCAATGATGATCTGGGGTTGTACCCTATCATATGTACGTAGTCTCTTTTCTTGTTTGTTGTTTTGTCTTGTTCTTGTTTTCATTTTTGTAAATAAGTGTCGTGTGTGAACGTGTTTTCTGGCTTCTTTGTGTGTGGGTGAGTTGAAAAGAGTCTTATGACACTAAAAAATTTGGCTTACCTTTGGTCCTCCTTCTTTGTATTGGTTATATCTTTTGGTCAATGATGTTTTGACGGAAAATATGATCCATCTATAAGGAGATTTTTGTGTTGAACCATAATACCTATTTCTATTCTGGAAAACTTATGCCCATACTCGGTTCATTATGTTTCATTTTTTTTCATGCGTATCCAATCAATAGAGGAGGAAAAGGGGAAAAACTCAAACGAGCGAACCTAAATCAAAGGTCTCTATATGCTTCTCTGAAGGAACAACCTCTTCTTTTCTCAATAAGTCGGGATCCCTCTTCCACCCATAAAATGAATATGTCTATGCACGGTCCTATTTAAATATATAAATAAAGGTGAAAGAAGAGAAAGGCTTCTTGTACAGAGAGGTGAAGCAAGCAACTCCGTCGGGCCACTGTCTAGGCTCGCTTGTAGTAAATCAATGTTTTTGTTCCTATATTGACTTCGTCAGGGTACTGTCCAGGCCTGCTGGCAGCAGAGCAACACCAAAGATGAAAAAATATACTCTAAAAATCTAAAGCACGCAAACTACACTACCCTTTCCAATTTGAAACATATGATATTGTTGAATCTTAATATTGTGTTCAACCGAGAAGGAATAAAGGGGGCCATTTTTATTCACCCAAATTAATCTGCACTATGAATCAATACTCCCTAAAGAACTGAGACCTTTCACAAAAGAGTCAACCAACACAGAGAAGTTGGAATTCTACCAGTGTGTCTCCAAGTGTTGTCGCTACTACAACACCCTCCAAAATTTTGGCCTGCACCAAATTTCGGATCCTACCTTGGACTTTCATATTGTCATCATAAAACTTGAAATCCATTATATGTGTTTTCTCTTACTGTTTTCATCCCTTCTGCAAGAAAAGAAAAATGTTGGCTTTTCGCATGTTAAGTGTCGCACAATGTATATGAGCTTATTTTGGTCATTTAAAGGGGTTACCTTTGTGTAAATGAGATGATCTTACCATGTAAACATTTGTTGAACTCATTTCCAAAGTTGTAAGCACCATCGCACAAGTGTCGTCACGGTCATTGCAAAGTGTATCTTTACTGTCACACTTGTCGTGAGTCATCGCAATGTTGTGGCACTGAGGGAATTATGTTATTCATGTATTCTGGACAATCTATGTTGTTGTGTCGTCAAGTGTGCTAATTGTGTGATCATAATCGAATCTTATCATTATTCACATCAGCTTCATATCTCCCACACTTAGTCAAATTTCGAAAGCTCTCTGACCAAGCAACTTAGCCTCATCCGGCCCTCCTAAACTGTGAATTGCACAATCTCAGCCCTCTAGCTACAACCCTGCCTCTTGACATTGCGCAATGTGCAATTCTTTCCTTCGAGGATTGTACATTGCACAGTTTCAGTGCTCAAGCCTGGACCTTGGCCTCCAAAACTGTGTAATTCATCCCTCTAGCCTAGCCTCACATGTGCATTATGCATTGTCTGACCTCAAGTCCAGTCCTTGAGATCCAGATTTGTTCAATTACACAACCACCTAACCTACTCTGCCTTCCAAAACTACACAATAGGTAGAATCTGTGCTCAACCCTTCAGCCTGGCTCACTGAGCTCCAAAAATGTGCAATCTACTTGCTCAGTCCAGCTTGAACTGCGCATTGCACAGTCTCAAGGCTAAAGTTTCACCCTTGACTGCATGTGCTGCGCAATATCACAGTCATAGAACCTCAGTCTGCCATCCAATTTTGGCTCAGTTAGTGGATCAACGTGCATCATCTTAGGCCATGGGTTTATTGGATTGATGTCATCTTCTCATGAGTGAATTGCAAATGCAGTTACTCTATCAAACCATGACATGATGATGAAGAAGGAGATGGAGAAGGAAAACATGTTGAATGTAGTTGATTATGCAAGCTGATCAATCAAGAGAAAGCAAAATGACACCAGTTCACAACCGTAGATCAAGACCTGATATCACTGAAGAATCCTTACCTCTAAGCCATATGGAGGTGGACAAAAGAGCATTCCCAAGAAGACACATAACAAGGAGAAGCAAGAATGGCTTGACATTGCCATGTCATCAAGAAGTCCATGTCAATAGTGTCATTTCATGAGTCATCATATGCCACATCATTCTTGTGGATTATCTAATTTCTTATTCGAAAATGTATTGTAAAGTGGAAGTCCAAAGGACGTTTATAGAATATGAAGAGTCATGTAAAATTGAAAATTCATAGGAAGTTAAAAATCATGAGGGTATTCAAAGAGTCACAAGGGAGGTGAAGCATCACCCCATTTGTTATATATACACCATCATTGTATGAGAAAAGGACTTTTCACCTTGGCTCCTCCCACAAGGCATTAGAGATACAAGCTAGTTCTTTTGAGGAGCAAGTGGTGGCTCCAATGCTCCACTATTGGCGCTAGTGGTGTTCGATGTATACATGTATCTTGGGAATTTCACTTAATATATGAATCTTGATGGCCAACACATTCTTCATGCATGGATAATGAATATTTGTAAGACTATTTTGTGAATGTTTATGATTCATGTGGTTTTCACCTGTACTAAAGTAGTTGAACTATTTCGATTATTTTAGTGCTTATTATATTGAGAATGTGTTGTATTGGTTGCAAATACTGTCACATCTTTGTGGACTATTCGGTTGGATATTAGATGAATCCTTTATGTTCATGTGTGTCTCTACTAGGGTGGTACTATTACCTCTCTCTTAGAGGCTCACTTTCTCCTTCCCTCTGTAGTAGAAGAACCTTGACACACCTACAACCAAACACTCACCAGGCACACTTACTTTCTTTTCGAAGGCAAATATACACTCCTTTCTCTTGCTAACAGTTAGAGCCAAGGTAAACCTTTAATGAATCGACGACCGAGCCATATTTTGGATGGGGCAACTATCCCAAATGGTGTAAGGTCTAATTGGGATGAGATATCGGGGTGACCCCTTGAATGTTGGTAGGTCTAGCACCGTCAACAAAATGGTTACAACAAGAACCAAAGGGAGAAATGAGAAAGAATTACAAGATCATTGATGATGGTATGTTGTTGTTCAAAGATAGATGGTATGTGCCTCATATAACTGACTTGAAGAATCTCATAATGGATGAGTTTCATAAGAGACCTTATTTAAGTCACCCTGGTTATCAGAAAATGATATCAAACATAAATAAATCGTATTGTTGGCTAGAAATCAAGAAGGAGATTGTTGAATGCATTTCCATTTGCCTGGAATGCCAACAAGTCAAAGTAAAATGCAGGCACCTACCAGGATTGTTGCAACCAATCCCAATCCCTAAGTGGAAATGGAAATCCATATCTATGGACTTCATTACAAGATTTTCAAAGACATCCAAGTAACATGACACCATTATGGTGGTACTCGACAAGTTAAACAAGGAAAACCACTTTGTAGATATCAATTCCACCCACAAAGCCATTGACATAGCTCAGATTTTCAAGAAAGAAATATTTAGATTACACGGCATACCCATGAACATCATTTCAGATCAAGATGTCAAATTCACATAAAAATTTTGAAAGGAATTTTTTGTTGGCCTTGGAACTCAACTAGCTTTTAGTGCAACATACCATCCTTAGGTAGATGGTCTAATCCAATGATCCAGGTGGCTCTAGAAAGGCTCAGAAATTAAAGGTAGCTCTAGAAAGGATCAAAAATTAGAAGTGGCTTTGAAAAGGCTCAAAAATCAAAGTCCTTAGATTTCCATGAAACTAGAGCCAGATCAAATATCTCATCACAAGCTTTCCAACGGCGTAAACAACACCTCAATTTGTCATCGTATGTGAAAGTTATGGCCTATCAAAGTTTTGGTTAACTCGGTCGACGATGTTTCACCATATATACATATACATATACATATACATATACATATACATATACATATACATATACATATACATATATATATATATATATATATATATATATATATATATATATATAATATATATATATATATATATAGAGAGAGAGAGAGAGAGAGAGAGAGAGAGAGAGAGAGAGAGAGAGACAGAGACAGAGACAGAGACAGAGAGAGAGAGAGAGAGAGAGAGAGATTTTAATGGGGTGGCGGGGTGCCACCCCCCCAATGAATTATTGTTAAAATAAATGGTGGGCGGGGCACCAGCCAACGGATCCACCCAACCAACCACCATTTATCATTATATTACACGAAGTCGGCGAGGATCGAACACACATTGGTCTGGGTGGTTGGATCCACACCATAACAACCACCACCCAAAACACAATGCACCACAAATAACAAATAAAAAGAAATAAAAAACGAAAACGAAAACAAAACAAAATAACAAAAACAAAAAAAAAAACACGTAATTCGAGTGTGGGTGGGGTTGGAAACATCGACCCACCAACATACCAATTGCTTTATTAACTCTCCATTAACTGAGTTTCTAGTGAGGCGACTTTGTTTTGTCTGCCCATGTTTTTTTATTTAAACTTGGATTTCTACCATTTAATGGGACAGAGAGCATACAACAATAGAACCTTGAGCCGACACACAAACCGAGGAGCAGAACCCCAACATAAAGAATATGCAAGGAATCTAAAAGATTCTCTTGGGGTCAAATTTTCATAGTGTCATAATTATGTCGAGTTTATACTCAAATTACTCAGAATTTCACTACCAGATTCTGATGGTGCAAACAGTTTTCTAATTTGAGTAGTGGTTTTTCTAAAGATAGACGTTGAATAGTGGAACCATGAAGGTGGAACCTTGGCGCAAGAATCTGCAAGGACTCTGAAAGATGCCCTCAAGGCCTGAAATCGATAGTTTCAAAACTAGGTTGACTTTATACTCATTTTTATTAGTTTTTTGCCACGAATGTGACGATATGATAATATTCTTCATCTGAGCAATCAAATTCCATTCAACTCACGAGAAGGAACCTTTGGGGAATGTTTGAGATTCCCAGGGTTCCATATTTTGACTAAAGCAGAAAGGGGTCAAGTTTATAGTCATGTTTCACGATTTTTTTCCTGGAATTCAAGGGTGTAGTCCATTTCTTCAAAAGAGGTGTGCATTTTTAGTTCATCCACAGAAGTGGAGGTATAAGGTGTCTTTTGTACATGCATGTAATTTTATTTCGTTGAAGATTAATGAAAGAGGCCTCCCCACATTGAGCAAGGCCTAGAGACGTAACTCAAATTGGGTGAACTTCGTTATCAACTTGTTTTTGTCTTTTCTTCTCATGGTTGTCATTTATTTATGCTCTTTTATATGTATGCATCTTATGGTTACGTGCCCCTTTTAAATGCAATTCTTATTCATCTTTGAAGTGAAAAGATATGGATCAAGTTTAGTATCAAAGTAGGTCTTCTATTGATGTGAGTTTCAAGTATATGATAACTAAGGCAAAGCTCCAAAGAGGTGAAGGAAAACTCAAGTCCTTTGATCCAAAAGCAGGGTGTGCAGCATGAAGAAGGAAAATGGCAGATGAAGATGCTCAGTTGGAGGAAGAGCGAAATTATCGCAAGGCCTTCTACACCATGGCAGAAAAAGTGGACAATTTTTTTTCAGACTATGAGAAGACAATGACAAAACTAGAGAAGAAGGAAGGAATAGATGATCATGCCTTGGTGAATCATGAAGGAGGATGAGAAGAGCCTCTTGAACCTCCCACTCCATCTTCCAGTGAAATTTCTACTTCTTCCTTTTCTCATCCTTTTAGAGGTAGAAAAACTCATTAAAATCCATTTTTCAAGTTGGATGTCAATTTTAATTTATCTGTGAAAGTTGCAGAAAGGTGGTAAGAGTAGTCATCAACTTCTTTCATTTTGGTCTGAGTTCATTTCTACTTTAAGAGGACAGTTTTACCCATTGGGATATAGACAGAAGGCTATGATGGAATGGCAACATTTGAAACAAAGTAAAGGTCAAAATGTTTTGAATTTTACAGAGGATTTTAGCAAACAAGCATTAGCATTGAATGTTCCACTAGACTCTCCTGAGACGTTGATGAAATATATTGGCCCTTTACATAGTTGTTTGCGTCATTCATTGTTATTATTTGAACCTAAAAATCTTAATGAAGCTAGTGTGAAGGTTATACATCTTGAAAGCAGGGGGAAGCATGAGAATGATAATCATTCAAAGAGAATAGCAGCAACTAAGAGAAAGGAAGCAAATCCCTCTTGTAATCATTGTGAGAAAGAAGGGCATGATGAGGAATATCATTGCAAATTGCATCCAAAATTGAGGCTAAAGAGGAATGGCAGGAAGGAGAAGTAGAAGAAAGTTGCAACTCTGCAAATGGACCAAGAATATGAATCAGAGGATGATGAGAAGATCATAACTACAGGATCTCTAGGTGTTGGAACAATTGACCTGGGATCAGACTCGGGTGATGAAAATTTGATTGCAACTCTTGGGATTATAGAAGATGGACCTATCAACTTGGGTTCTGATTCAGGCGATGAGGCAAAGATTTTAGCACATGTTGTGCCAAAAATGAGGAGGGAATTAAATACTACATGGCTACAAGAAGCAGAGGAGGAGAAACAAAGGTTTTATTTTCAATTACAAGCCAAGGAGGAGGCCTTGGAAAAGTTGCAGCATAACAAGCCTGAGGTAAAAAGTGATTCTTCAAATTCATGTTCTTTTTATGATGATGATTTCACTGCTTTCGAGAAAGATACTACAGGAATTGTATAAAAGTTGTTGAAAAAAATGGGGTGTCAAGGAAAGGGGCTTGACATTAATGACCAATGCATTGTGAATCCCATCAAAGTGGAGGAATTGTCTCATTATGCGGGACTTGGGTATGTCATAAAAGAGGTTGGATAATACTCCAAGACAACTAGTGACAAACCAACGGTGGATGATGGGAACACCTCATGACATTCTAGTGATATTTAGGAATCCATGGGCACTTATTAGAGGCATGCCAGGAATAAGCGTTCCAAGATTATCTAAAAAGTTTGGAGGAGAAAGAATCATTGTAATCACCGCAACAAGGATGGACATCAGAGAGCCACATGTCAGATACTCCATGTCCAAAAAGAACCTATGAAGAAACCAGCTGGAGGAGATGTTCAATAAGAGAATCCGCTACAGGGAGATGAGCCATTCACTTTGTTGAGTGATATATGGTTTTATTAAATATAGTATCTTGTCATGGCCGCATTTTGTAAATCACATGTTGTGAAATGATTGTAAAAGTGATGAAGTGTTTTCCATCACTTATGAACACAACATAGTGATATTTTTGGTCTTTTTGTTGTTACTTGGGGTATTGGTTTTTGTTGTGATGTAAACTTGACCAAAGAGTGTGTGTTATAAACTCTTGGCAAGTATGGGGATTTTCTTGGGTCATGTTTGGTCTTGTATGTTTGCAAAGAATGCAGGTGTTGTTTCATCACTTATGGCTCCGAAGTACAAAGGTGAAGGAGGAGGAAGTGTGGCTTGAAAAGGTGCTTGTAGGTTGCAGATTGTGTTCATGATTTTGTAGGACCAAAAGCTCCTCAGTGGGGAGGAATGATCCAGGTGGCTCCAGAGAGGCTCAAAAATCAGAAGTGGCTTTGAAAAGGCTCAAAAATCAAATTCCTTGGATTTCCATGAAACTGGATCCAGATCGAACAGCTCGTCAAAATATTTTCAACAGTGCAAACAACACCTCAATCTGTCATCGTATGTGAAAGTTATGGTCAGTCAAAGTTTTGGTCAATTTGGCCCATTGGCTAAAGTTAGCAGAGCGCCAAATAAATTTGGAGCCTGACTAAATCTGGCAGGGCTGCTAAATTTGGTGGAAATTAACAAGGAAATGATTTTTCACTTTGCGGCGATAGTTTTCAATGGCCGAAACTGGTGAAATTGTCGCCTACATAAAATATTCGGTGACCCTAAAAAAATGGTCGACTATTTTTCACCATGTCTTTAAAAAAAAAATGTTGAGATGGGGTGGTGGGTTGCCCCCCCCCCCCCCCCCACCCCACAATGAATTATTTTTAATATAAATGGTGGGCGGGACACCTGTCGGTGGACCCGCTCAACCAACCGCCATTCAACATTATATTACATGGCGCCAGTGGGGTCGAACCCTCATCGGCCAGGGTGGTTGGCCTGCATGTTCTGGTAGTTCCACATCATAACGACCACCACCCAAAACACAATGCACCACCATTTAAAAAAAAATCACATGTAATTCGGGTGTAGGCGAGTTTGGAACCACCGACCCACCAACAAACCAATTACTTTATTAACCCTCCGTCAACTGAGTTGTCAGCGAGGTGACTTTATTTTGTCCACCCAAGTTTTTTTATTTAAACATCGATTTATACCATTCGATAGGATGAAGAGCGTGCAGCAGTAGAAGCTTGAGCTAGCACGCAAACTGAGGAGCGGAACCCTGACACAGAGAATATGCAAGGAATCTAAAAGATTCCCTTGGGACCAATTTTCATAGTGTCAAAATCATGTGGAATTTATACTCAAATTACTCAAAACTTCGCCAGGAGTCTGATGGTGCAGAAAAATTTCTAGTATGAGTAGCATTTTTTTCTAGAGACAGACATTGAACAGTGGAACCATGAAGGTGGAACCTTGATGCATGAATTTTAAAGATTCCCTTGAGGCCTGAAATTGAAAGTTTCAGAATAAAGACGACTTTATACTCAATTTTCTCAATTTTTCTCCAAAAACGCAGTGATGTGATAAAATTCTTCACCTGAGCATCCAAATTCCATTCAACTTGTGAGAAGGAATCTTTGAGATTCCTAAGGATCCAGATTTTGACCAAAGCAGAATGGGATCAAGTTTACAGTCATGTTTTACTATTTTTCACCAGGAATTCAATGATGGAGTCCATTTCTTCAATAGACATGTGCATTTTTAGGCCGTCCCCATAAGTGGAGGTATAAGGTGTCTTTTGTACATGCATGTAATTTGATTTCACTAAAGATTAATGAAAGAGGCCTACCCATATAGGGTCGGGAGATGTAACCCACACTGGGTGAAATTCGTTATCAACTTGTTTTTGTCTTTTCTTCTCATAATAGTTATTTATTTCCGCGCTTTATTTATATGCATCTTATGGTTACATGCCCCTTTTAATGCAATTATGTATGCATCTTTGAAGTGAAAATATCTGGATCACCGAAAGGGTGAATCGAGTTTTGGAGGACATGTTGAGGATGTATGTCATGCATCAACTATTGACGTGGGAATAATTTCTCTTAGTAGTTGAGTTTGCATACAACAATGGGTATAAAGAGTCATTGAATATGAGTCCTTTTGAGGCATTGTATGGCTGAAAATGTAACACTCATATTAGTTAAGATGACCCAGTGAACATAATGGTTCTTGGAATTGTCATGCTGAAAGGAATGGAGCAAGAAATGCTCAATACCAGGTGGAAATTAAAGGTTGCCTGGGATAGGAAAAATAGTTATGCAAATCAATAAATAATGCACAAATAATTCCAAGTGGAAGAGCATGTATATCTCCACGTCAGGCCAAGGAAGACCTCATTGAAAGTGAGGTCTTAAGTTAGCACCCAGGTTTTGTGGATGTTGTTAGATTTTGGAAAGAGTGGGGCTAGTGGGTTATATACTAGCCTTACCACCTACCATGAAGGCACATGATGTATTTCACATTTATTGACACTAATCATGGTGTACATGACACTAATCATGTCATTTTGGTTTGTGATATAGGTGGAATCTTAGGGAGAATTCCATCCAGAACCATTGTGCATCCTGGACTAGAGATACACTGTGCTCCGAAATCGAGTGATAAAGTAGGTCAAAGTGCATTGGAAGCACTTTGGGCCAGATGAAGCAACCTAGGATATGACATATCAAATGAGGGTACTCTACCCATTTTTGTTTAATGTGAAAATGGATTTAAGAGTTATAAATATATAGCTCAACATTTATTATCATTTTGAGTTTAAAAAACACCAAGAATGATGTTCCCTTAAGGGGGTGGAGTTCTAATGTCCGTTTTTGTTGCACCCCCATGCTTGTAAATATAACAGTGTACTGCCAACGTGAGAGCCACTGATGACTAAAGCAAACTATGCAAACACTTGAAGAGTGAATGTAAATTTAATGACTAACCTGAATGGTGGAACACATTAATCCATAGTCTAAGTGGGAGGGTATATTTCGTGCCATAAGCAAGGCCACAGCTAGCTGCTTTTATTTTTTTTATCCCATACCCAATTGCATTGAGTTCTATCCATTACTTCTTTACTTTCCACCCACCTACACTGAGAAGGAATTGATGAGTTGGGATTAGGTGATGTGGGCGCAGCTTAGTGCCCATCCCCATTTCACCCTCATGGATTAAGGCCCAGGAACCATGGGGGACTAGGGAAGAAATATGTGAGCTAACGAGGAAAGAGGAGAAGAAGGGATTGCCAAAAGAACATGAGGGGAGTAATATAAAACATGGGTTGAGATAGAGAATTCCTTGGAGGGTGGGCATGGAGTGTATGTAGTGAACATGGAGTTTGTGACTAAGCCTTGTGCTTAGAAATTTGGGGTTTTATCCCCTATATTGATGTGCTTGAGGCCATTAGACTATGTGTATATGCATGAATGATCAATGCACTACAATGAAAATACCTTCTAGAGGAGGTTATAACAAAGGTTTTTAGTGTTATAAAATTGTCAAAAAAACCTGCTCTACAACATATGTTTTTGGTAGCAGATGTTTTAGCAGAGCTGATAACTAAACTTCATCACAACTAAAAAACATTGGGTGGGCAAAGGTTTTAGTGTGTGTTTTCTTAGCGATGTGCTTACTGGAAAAATCGCATCAATGCCCTACTAATGTAAAATCACTAGTGTTGTAAATTCAAATAAAAGCACCAGGACTGGAAACAAACATTTGGAGCAACAATGTGTTAAATTTATAAAAGCACCAATGCTCTATTAATAAAAATGTATTGGCTTATTCGTCTACCCCTTGACATGTTTGTTAAATGGAAATATAAAACCCCATCTCGGATCCTTCAATTCAATGGAGCATAAAAAAAAATCCAGGGGTGACAGGAGGGGGAGGGATTCTCTTTAATCCCAATGGAATAATTATGGACAAGTATGCATGGGGACTAGGTATCAAGACCAACAATCAAGTGGAAGTTTACATCTTATATATGGGGCTCCTTCTAGCCAAGAAGAGGGAAGTTAAAAGCATCACAATCTTGGGTGACTCCTATCTGATTATTAGACACCTTAGAAACTCATCCCTTTCCCAAGACAACCACCTAAGCCATAATGTTCTTCAAGCTCAAAGCATCCTTCCTTCCTTTGAAAGATTTCAATCTTGGCACATCCTCTAAAACCTAAATACAGAAGTAGATCTGATGGCTAATAAAGCAAGTCGTGTATCAAAAGGAACATTGGATATCAATGGGATCTTTAGTTCTTACCCTATACCCTAACCCCTCCCCCCATGATTAGACCCCCTTGAAATCCCCCGCCACTCCCCATACATCAGTTGCATGATTACCCCTCGTCCTTCCTCGTATGCATGTGTGATGAAACCTCTCCACTCTCCTATGTTATGCGGCCTCCACTATCGCCTCCATGTGATGTCGTTAGTGTTGAGTCTACAATTAAGCGTGAGAGTTCTCACATTGGTTTCAATGTTCAAGGCTCATTGCAGGAGCACGAAGCTAGTTCCCATACGATCCCTCTCTCCATGCCTGCAACATTTACTCCCCATGGCCCAAACTAAACATCCCAATTGCTTGAACTTATGTCTACAAATAATGGTCGCTCTCTCTCCACCCAGGATAATGAAGATGTCGTATTGGGATCCTGGTGACTCGGGCTAGATTCTGTTGGGCCATGGTTATAAATCATAGATGATTTCTATGTCACCTCTCATCCTGCTTGTGATTTTCATCCCACGTTGGATTGGGTTCTATTTGTCTAGTGAACATAATCTGATTGCTTATATGCAGTGTGAGATTTTAGTCTCTCTCTGGTACTGGGTTTGCACCCTCCCTTTTCGACAATTCTCTAGTTTGGTTGGGAAGGTTCAGTGTAGGATATCTCAGGAAGGAATATACTGGCACACCACTTCTCGCTCATGTCCCACTTTACAAAGGCATATTAAGAAGATTGATACAAGTTCATAGGGAAGAAAACACCCTCGCTTTGGCTGGGTGTCGGCGAAGGAGGCAATGTTCCATGCTTGGGACATCATCAGAGTTCACCACCCCCCCAACTCTAGCTTTGTGCTTGCAGTGTGCAAAGGAACTGGTAGAAATTAAAGTGAAACTCTCAGACATAAAGGACTTGTTGTATCATCAAAGGGTGGTGGCCGATGAAAATTCAAAGAATATTGATTCCAAAGGTAGGCAACTCGATAAGCTCGAGGATGAGGTTGTCACTCTGCATACCATGATCGAAGACATACAATTGATAATGTCAAAAATGGGATCTCCTCCAAAAGAACAGAGCAATCCATCTGAAGTCTAGAATTCAAGCATTAATCTCAACCACCTGACTAACCTTATCGGCTAACTACATCTTGCAATGTCTGGTTTCTTCTGTGTAATTTTGTTGTCTCAATTTTTTCCGAATATATACTAGTAGGCAAAAAATGTTTATTGTGTTAGTTGTAAACTTTTGTAATGTTCATGAATATTTGGCTCTGAAAATCAGGATGGAAATGGAACAATAGAATCCCAAGGTAAAATCCAAATCTAACTCAACTATGTATTTTGCTGCGACTGGGCACATAATTAAAATAACAAGTACTCGTTGTTGTTAAAAAAAAATGTATTGGCTCGTACAATCTATGATACCATGCACAGGGCGTTGAATGAAAACAACATAGTCTTGAAGATTATATCACCTCGGTGCTTATGTCTTCCAAAAACACCTCAAGTAGTAGTTTTCAGGAAGGGCACCGGGGCAAGCAAAAACATCTTGCAGACCTGGTTCTTTTATCTTCTCCAATGCACCAAGTAATTGTGCATAACAATGCATCGGTGCTAATGAGTTGTATTAACAACACTGGTGCTTCAAAAGTATAACACCTCAGTGCTTACGTGTTTACAAAAGCCTCGGTGTTGTACTTTCAAAAAAGGCACAGGGAAAAAAATATTGTAGTACCTATCCTTTTATGTAAGCTAATGCACCACTTTGTTAAAGGTAATGATTGTTAACACACAAAAAATTGTACACACATTTGTACAATCCAAATGGTGCCCAAAGTCATCCAACATAGCATACAGGTGAAGACTTTCCACTTGTGCGGCCTATCCAAAGGCTGAAATTAGTAATTGCGAGGCTTTTTCTTCGATAGTCGCACGGTCCAGAGAAAGTCTAACTCAAAAATTCGAGACCATTCCACACACTTGGAAGATGGGATTCTTTGACATGTTTTAGTCAAGGACAGTCAATTCCGAGTCACCCTAGATATATGCATCCCCCAAGGGATCCTCTTGTCCAACTCATACGTCATTTTCTCATTAATGGACCAAGAGAGGGAAGAGGGATTCAAAATTCTATATAAACGGGCCATTGGAAGACCAAAAACAAGGCAACATTATGCTGGCAAAATTGCTCTGAAGCAATCCTACATTCCATTGTTGAAGAAGAAGTAGATCATTGTTATGTTGCCCAAATTGCTTCTCAACAATACAACATTCTAGTGTGGAGAGGATTTCACCATTAAGAGAGCCTTGATACTTCTTTAAGAGGAAAGAGAAGCTTGCAAAGAGAGTGAGGAAAGGAACCTCCTTGTTGAGGATTTTGAGTGTCATTACTCAAAGAATTATCTCCAAGTGCTTAGCATTCATCTATTGTATTCATCTTCTACTTTCAACAATCGATAAAGGGAGCCCATTTCCATTACTTTGTTGACTTGTTTGCTTCATCAAGCATTATTTATCTGCTTATTTCTTAGTTTTTAGTTTATGTTGTGTATGCATTGTCTTAACCATTTACATTGCTTTGTTTACTCATGTTTGTCCACTAACAACAACCAGCTCTATATGTGATTTCTTTGCAGGGAATAACCAACTGCTAAGAAGGTGTCTTTTGGTACCCCATAACAACAAATACACTGCCACAGATTTGATGACTCCATTGGTTTATTTTCTTTACTCTAACAATTGTTTTTACAGGACCTCCTCTCTGCATTATCACTGCTTGGTGCATTCATCAACTCTCTAGAATTTTTGCAAGACCTTCTGGACCTGTTTTCGGCTAAGAAGTTTGACTATTCACTCTTTTTCGTCGTACGTGCGACTTTTGTTCAGACAAATGCGCACACGCATCTATGCACAATAAAACTCATGCAATTTAAAGAGAGGATAAAAAACCATTGTAATTTTCCTTTCCTATGTGATTGGCAGCCTTTAGTGAATTGCCTTCACCTCTACAATTTTTTTATGGTTAGTTCAGATTGCCTAGTTACTTTACTAATCACTATCAGTAGAGTAATTACATTATCTTTGCTTTTTATTTGCATTTCTCACATATATTAATTAGGGAAAAAGTTAGTGGCCACATTCCACATATATATTTTCAATTTATTTTGTTATTTTTGACAACTCACATAGCTTAATTAGTAAAGGAGTAAGTGGTCCATTATCCACAAATCTTATTACTAACCAAAGCAATTTTTTTCATCACTTTTTTGGATTAGGACCAAGTGTTACTATAGAAATTAAGTAATATTTTATTCCATTGCATCTTTTAAGTGAACCCGGGCTTGGGTATGAAATCTTTCTTAAAGTACTTGAGTTTTCCATCTCCCTTTAGGCACACATAGTGCAATAGGAAAACAGTACGTGGCCCATTATCTACACATTATTTATTTTCCATGCAATGAACAATCCAAACTTAGTGTAATTGGAGGGTATTGTGAAGGATCACCGAATTTCCAAATCTTATCACACTTTGTATGTTCACTTTGCCACTTGCACACACATTACACATCACACACTAAGCTTCTATAAGCTTTGTACAAAAGCGTAAATACAAGCTTTGTACTAGTAACTTACTACCAAGAAGCTAAAGACTCAATTTCTACCATGAGACAAATGTATCGTAGTGGCCAAAATTAGGGCATCCTTTCCCTATAGGTGGAGGTGTGGGCAGCACTAAAGCCTCATGTGTTACCTTGGTTGATCCTTCGACTACTGGAAAGCATCGGCTATTCTCTCAGGATGTTGCCCCAATACCCATCAGAAGATATCTGCAAGGCCCAATTACTTTGAGAGTGGCAAGGGCGAATAGGTTTTCATAGGATCTTTTATCATATGTATAAACAAACGAAAACTATTTTTTGTTTGATTGATCACATAGCATAAGTTAAAGGGAAAGTAATCATTTTATTTTTCGTTGTGTTTTATGTATGTGATTTACTTTCTTGGATACTTATCTCTTTCCCTCATCACACGAAGTGACACACACTTTATTCAAAACCATAGAAGACCCCACGGCTCCCCGTCACTCTAGATGTTTCCAAAACCTCCCCCCATTACAGGGAAGTATAATAGGAATCTCACCATTTAGGCATAGAAGACACCACATGACAACCGTTATAGGGTCATCCTTTATTGGTGCAACTTTGATTGCGACTACTCATTGTCAAAACACTCCTTTCACTACACCTCAAGGGACTCCACATGCTACCCTTCGGGGGACCCATCACATTACCACCTGGGGAAGCCCACACACCACCCCTCCAGAGAGTCCACATGGTACCCACTAGGGTAACCCCCTCACACTTCCCCACAGGGCACCCCTTTACTTATAATTGTTCAAAATCATTTTTGATGGCAAACAAATTCCAACTCTTGTTTTTAGCTTCCTTAAATCTTCCTGATTTAAGTCAATCAACCAATGATCCTATTACACATGGCCAGAATTGGCCACCCATGCCAACCAAGCTACCTTCAGATGTTCCAAAATTTGAAGGGAAACAAAGAGAAGATCTAGGAAACCATGTTATGACCTTTCACCTTTGGTGTTCATCCAACAGTATCATGGAAGACACTATTCGCCTACGAATGTTTCAACACACCCTCACAGGGACCAAAGAAAAATGGTACATAGGCCAACCCTCTAGGTCACATGTGAACTTTGGTTCCCTAGCCACAACATTCCTTACATTCTTCCAACTCTCGATCCACCAAGGCTCAGGACTGGAACTCCTAACCCATTTCAAACAGACACTTTCTACGCACATATCGGATCACATCCATGAATAGCAAAAATGACGTAGCTTGTGCAAGGCTCATCTAGAGTTCAAAATCCTCCATGACTTGTTTTTAATATCTCTCACATCAGAAATCTCAAAACATGTGTCAAATTCATCCCCACAAAATTAGGATGATACTCTCAGCAAAACTCAATAATTAGAGATCATATACACACAATCTGGATACCTCTACCATGTCCTTCCAGATGCACCCCACCTACAAACTTTTAAACTTGAGTTACCAGGCGCATCTACTGTTGCAGACGGGTTGAGTGGGACCATAGCTCAAAATCAACTAGGATACACCTTCTAGAACTATGGAAAGAAATATAGTGGCCAACTATTTTGTGCCACACTTGCAGCACCTCCACCACAAAACACAAGATATTATCCTAGCTATCATACCCCTCTATAGAACCCTAATATGCAGGTTGTCCCATACCTCCCACAAAGGGTAGTTAATACCCCCCCACACAAGGTAGCCAAAATACTCCCACATAGGGAAATTCATATCTCCCTAGGATTGCGGAAGCAATTTCCACTTCCCAAAGAACATATGCTAACCAAGGACAAGGGAACCAATATTTCCCTTTTCTAACCTCAATAGAATAATCCACCAACACAAAATAATGCAGGGGTTAATTTTGTGCAACCTTATCTCCCTCAACAACAAGAATAATTTTAACAACTAAACATGGATAATCCACCCAATGTTGCTAAGAAGAAAGGAAATAACAAGACAAAGGTAGAGCTTGGATCAGGGGGGGATAATCAGCCACAAACCTTGTGGGCACCAGCTGGGGGCAACCCCAACTGGAACCCAAACCAGGCACAGACCAATAATGACCCACAAAGAAAAAAAAAGAACCCTAGTCTATGGACTAATCATGTTTGTGCCATTTGCGAGGAATATGACCATTACACCCATCATTGTCCTCAACTCCCTGAGTTGAAGAGGATGAAAGATATTAGGGGGAAAGGGGGACAAAACCAATGAACTGCAGTGAGGCATAATCCTTTCACCCATCAAAGAGTGGTAAATACTTGGCAGGAACCCTCCCAACAACACTATTAGAATCCACCTATAGGAAGTTCCCATAATACCTCATGTCATGACATTTATATGGAAGGGGAAGACATTCTCCTGCAGATGTGGAACTGATATTATAGAACTCCACCAGAAACCAACCCTTCCACCTCGACCACTACAACACCTTTGACAATCCCTTGATACCACATAGAATCCATCCCAAATATGGTCAAAGGGCCTTCACGTTGAACTGGACATAAATCAAAGGATGCTGACAACTACATCATAGTCAGTGACTTAGCTTAATCTCCTTTAGCTATGTCAGCATCAGAAGCCTTGCAAACATGTCCTTGCAAACATTCCCAACCCAACGGAAAGCCTTAATTTTCGCATTAGGAGCAATCAACCGTGTCGACTCTCGTTTAATGGATTTTGACTTGGATAGAGCTACCTTGCGTCTTCCATCAGTCATCGACTTCCAAATTTCGGTCTCAATCCAGAATATCACCATCCATTATTTCATAGTCTTTTAGGGAGCATCCACATGTATTATGTCCGAAACAGTTTGGCAAAAACTTGGATCTCCCAAACTCAAACCATCTGACATCACTCCTAGAGCATGCGGTGGGCGCCCTTCTGTTCCCGTAGGCCTATACCAAGATGTTCTAGTACAACTTGTCGGTAAAACAATGCTCATTGACATAGAAGGCTCAGATGCATAGTTGGATTACAATATCCTCCTTGGCCAAAGTTACATGTATGAAATGATCACAATGGAATATTTTACATTCAAGATAATGATGTTCCCTCATGATGGGAAAATTATTACAGTTGACCAAATCACATACTATGAGAAGAAGACATTAACTTCCCCTAATGGTGTGCTACCTTTCGTCGGATCTTCCTCTGAGTTGATAACAACCTACACTAAATTCAGACCTAGACAATTTAAACCATCAATGCTCCTCGATACATGCCTTAAAGACCCACCTTTGTTGGAGGTCGATCTTGTAGCCACAGGATCCCAGTGTGCATCATAAGTTCATCAAACACCCTTCAATATCAGGAACCAGTTCCAAGCACCAACAATGCTGCAACTATTGATTCTACATTCCTACCATATGTTATCACCCAAAAACCCTTCTTATACCCTCCACTTGGTTTTGTTTCACACCAAGTCATGGCAACACTTACGCTGCCAAATATGGCTCTCGTGATATCGGTCTGGCATCTCGCTCCTTAGGATATGTTAGAAAACTCAGGTATCACCTCGATAGGCATCATTCATGTAGTCCCTCCTGAGGAAACCACCCCACAAAGAGAAATGCATGCATCGACATTAGTCGGTGCCAATAAGAGGGATAAGTAAAAAAGGCAAGAAGGTGGAATCTTCAAACTCTTCCTCCTCTACGATTCCTCCACCCTGTGCTTTGTGTGAAGTAGTTGGGAACCCTACCAACATGTGACCTGAGTTAGAAGAGTTAAAATCTCATATGCATGCCCGAAAATTCTAGTGAACCCACTTCCACCTACTAGAAAAAATACCACACCATCATGTAATAAGGCATTGTGCACCAACCATGTTTGCACTATATGTGCGCAGTATGAACATTACACTCAGCATTGCCCCGAAATCCCTCGATATCAAGATGCTTGAAGTGCACTCGCCCAAGCCAATACTATGGGTCCATCACTTCCCACCATGCCAATGCCGAATAATGGATCCAAAACCATCTTTTGTGTTTTTAAGGAATAAGCTTTGTGATCATATCCCCATAACACCCATGGTCACACAAACTACCACCATACGAGGAGACAACCAGAATTAGTGACACCTCAGTGGCCTCCGTGTGCACTTTATGTGATGAACCAGACCATCTTATTAACTAATGTCCTGAGTTACAGGCATTTAGGAGGTATTACCCTGCCCCTCAAGTTGTCCCTAAAAATAGACCCAGGAACAGACACCATATTTTCCACCTTTGTGCATGCAACCATCATACTTGGTTTTTCCCAACCCTTCCTCCATACTATGAAACATTGGATTTTATGTGCCAATTCATCATTGACAGCTTAACATCTTCCCAAATAGATACACCATCTTAGGTTTACGCCACGCCCGTAAGGGATGATGGGTCTAGAACCATTTTTTGTGTGCTCAAAGAAGTGGCACTGCATGCGGTTCATCTAGGCACCCAACAACACATGCACCCTCCCCACACATGTGCCATATGTGACAGACCCAACCATCTGGTCAATCGATGTCAAGAATTTAGCAAAATCAGAGACATCTTTCGCTTATTGGTTCAAATTCCTCGACCTACTCACTCAAATCAAGCTAGACACTCACGCCATCATTATCACATTTGCTCCCAACCACATCATATGCAGAATTGTCAATACCTTCCACACTTCCAAGAAGCAAGAGCAGCATTCAAGCAAACTAATGTTTGGGGCACACAACGCACTGATACTAAGATCCAGAGGTGGCTGATACCCAGGAGTTCTCCATCTCATGACACCAACCTAGAGTCATCATCTCACACTACAGGAATTGTTAACACCCATACCATTTATTATGTCAGCATTAGTCCTACATGTATTGTTTGTACCGGAGACTCTCATATTTTGGAGACATGTCCTTTGTTATGAACATTTGGACAACTTAGAATTTGGCATCCCTAAGATCACCATATTCCTCAACACCTACCTCTCATGAAAGAAGATACACTGGCTCCTAGGACACCGATGTTATCACGGGAACCTACTCTTACTCACCATCAATCTTCCATTACAGAGATCCTACCAACACCTAATGCTGATGACATGAAACATCACATATGATTCATTTCCTCTTCCATAGCAAACCTGATTCGTGCTGTCTGCTCCTCAATTTTTGGTGTCGAGATGGCTAAGTCCACCACAACAATAGTACCGTCACTGACTGTGCAGACCCATCCCATCTGCACATTTTCAACTTCACTTGGTTCTATGGAATCAACCACTGAATCATTTTCTTGCTCATCTTCCAACACAGCTAAGCCCGAACTCCACCCTCATGACCTCACGCAACCCAGTTCAACATTAGATAATATTTTTCACTTAGACGAAGATATTCTTGAGGCCATGATGAAGCCCGAGTGTCCACGGGATGCCATGCATAACCATTCTTTCTTCCTACCTAAAAAAGTGTTTGTGCCTATTGATGCACCAAACCATGGTATTTGCACAATAGAGTAAAAGGATTCTCTACAACTAGGATAGGAATTGCTTTAAAACTCCCATCCTAGCACCAGATGCATTTGAGTAAGGGAATATGTCAAATATATCACCTACTATTAAGGTAGATATTTCAAACAAACCTGGCATATTTGAATAAATCTGATTGGGGGCAGCATGCTCCCCAAAGGATGGTGCCTCCTATAAATCCTTACTACATGAACATAGGGACATATACGCATGGCCATATTCTCAGATGCCTAGTATCAAGCCTCTACTTATGGAACACCACACTGACACATGGCCTGATGCTTACCCTGTTTGGAAAAATCAACGTCGATTTCACTCATTTAGAGAACCCGTCAGGGGTGCCTTCTTATGTTTTTGGTACATCATTCTTTCCAATTTACATATTTTTATAGATTGATGTTTTCACTTGGCGTATTTGCTTTCGAAGTTGAAGGATATGAACACCTTCATAGCAAGCTCATTCCCCTCATGGAAATCGACAATCAAGGTATCATTCTCCACTCAGCATGATAGGCTTCCTCCAACGCCTTGCATCTCTTTCCATCACGCCTCTAACATTAACCATAGGGTTCACCATCTCGACCACACTTACCATCACCTTCCACCTACACATCGTATTTGTCCACGTTATTCGAGATATCCTAACTTGCATGGATCACCCCAGTTCATAGTCCCCTTCACACTATTGGTATCCGTGTCCATTCCCCTAGGCCCGGGAGCCATTTTATGCACGTGTATTGAAGATCAACCTCATACTTCTTTTCTTTTCATCTTTCTTACCTCCCCTCCTCCTGAGCCGCCATCCTTGATCACAAACGTATTGAATCACATGCACCACTGCATGCTACATTGGGCCTACCATCCACCCATATTATAGTAGACCATTTGTGTCACTTCATCTGCCTTATCTACCTAACACTGAGACTAACAAATGGGGCCCCCGCCCCCGCCCTCCACACAAAAAACCTTACCTCCATCATCATGTATGTCACCATTTTCATGGGGCACTTGTCTCTGTGTATGTGCATCGAAAACCACCTTTACATTCTTTTGGAAAGTGTACAAAGATTTTTTAGGAAAAGTTTCCCACCCATATTTTCATGTCTCATACCCGGCGATAGTCCCTAGTCGCCCCTGGTTGGAGCTCTCTGATCACCACCCCATCCATTGATCATTCACCACGCTAGTCAGAACATGCTTACACCTACCTTGGATGTCCTACCGACTCCATGGACATTCTCCCCAGAAGAATTATTTGACTATCGCCACTCACATTATAGCTCCAACCTCAGGAAATTGTCTGTGTCCATTCATATTATCATATATCATTATCATACCTAGTTTACCCACCATATTAAAGTCATCTTTATCCATCATGATTCCCCGAATCAACATTTCGGGCGGTTGATGCTTCTTTCTTATTGAGTTCAACACCCATCTTCCACGATCGAAGAAGTACCTTGGGTGATTCCCCCCTAACGGACATCCTCTAGTGACATAGTGGGAATCACTACCACCCATTGATGTCATCTATCTCCCTAACATTCAACACTAGCATAAGTTTTTCATGTCAGGGTAGTGTTTTACATAGTGATTGTTGCAGTTCTCTCATCTAGTTGAAGATCCATGCTTCACTTAGCACCTCGTTCAACAATGCTTACATTTTGATGCATGGGAGGTACCCATAGTCAAATACCCATACATCCATGAGAACCTCCCTTAGCAGTGTTTCACTTTTGATTCATGGGGGCACCTAATTCAGTCTATTTGTTAGAAGTGCCCTTAAGGGCTTAAGTAGTTATCATCATCAGCCATCAGCATGTCAACTACTACAACGTTGACTTGACAAGAATATTTCCAGTATAATTGTAATAATTAGTCACTAGTCATCATAATGAGCATAGGACATTCTTGTCTTGTATAGACGTTTTTTTATCAGCATTCCTTTAGAGCGTGGTTATCTTTTATCCTTAGTTAAGGTTTTTCCCTGCCCATCTCCCTAGCAAGTTATTTTCTCTCTCAAGAAGTTGGTCAGACTCTTAGTGAACAAAGAAAAACTTGATGTATTTCGGCTATACATTTCCTCCTAACCTCATACATCAAGGGGTAACTATTAACACAGAAAATTCATGCACACATATGTACAATCCAGATGGCGCCCAAAGTCGTCCAGCAAAGCGTACAAGTGAAACATTTCCAGTTGAAAACAACATAAAAAATAAAAATCAAAGTTTTCCAAAGGTCTCAAGTATAAATTCCGCTCGCGCGGCCTATTCAAAGGCTAAAATTAGCGACCTTGTGAATTTTTCTTTGATAGCCACATGGTCCACAAAAAGTCCGACTCAGAAATCCGGGACCACTCCACACACTTGGTAGATGGGATTCCCTGACTTGTTCTAGTCAAGGACAATCGATTTCGAGTCTCCCTAGAGATATTCAGGCCTCAAGGAATCCTCTTGTCCTACTCATAAGCCATTTTCTCATTAATGGACCAAGAGAGGGAAGAGGGATTCAAAATTCTATATAAGCATAACATTGGAAGACCAAAAACAAGGCAATGTTATGCTAGCAAAATTGCTCCCAAGAAATCATGCATTCCATTATTGAAGAAGAAGTAGAGCATTGTTATGTTGGTCAAATTGTTCCCAACAATCTAACATTCTATTGTGGAGAGTATTTAACCATTGAGAGAGCCTTGATACTTCTTTGAGAGAGAGGAGAAGCTTGCAAAGAGAGTGAGGAAAGGAACCTCCTTGCTGAGGATTTTGAGCGCCATTACTCAAAGTATTCTCTCCAAGTGTTTAACATTCATCTATTGTATTCATCTTCTACTTTCAGCAGTCAATAAAAGGAGCACTTTTCCATTGCTTTGTTGATTTGTTTGCTTCATCAAGCATTATTTATGTGCTTATTTCTTAGTTTTTAATTTATGTTGTGTATGCATCGTCTTAACCATTTACAATGCTTTGTTTACTCATGTTTGTCCACTAACAACAACCAACTCTGTCTGTGATTTTTTTGCAGGGAACAACCAACTTCTAAGAAGGTGTCTTTTGGTACCCCATAGAAGAAATACACTACCACAACAATGCACAGGTGCGTTAAAGGCGAATCACACTGGTGCATGAAATGTATATCTTCCCGGTGCATATGTATAATTTTATAAACGCACAAGGATACCATTTTTTATTATTGTAAATATCGTTGTTGAAAAACTCGTATTTAGAGCGGTGTGCATTAGTATATAATGCCATGGTATCCATTTTCTCCTTTTTAGAAACATCGACATGTGACAGTCTAATTATTGTGATTTTTTAAATTAGTTATTCATAAAACAATTGACATATCCCTTATAACAGTATTCATATAAATTAAATTTTGATTAGTGCATTTGTATATAATGTTTGGATTAATTTGTTATATCACCATATTTCACTTCTCTTCATTATAATATTTAATCATCCATATATTTAATCAGTGATGTAACATTTCATAGTAACGTTGGACAACACAATATAATAAAGTAAAATCTATTTTATTATATATGAATAAGAGGCTATTTGCTATACAAAATGGGATAGTTTCTAGTAACCTCTTATCTTTCAATTGGGACACTTTGTCCATTACATTAAACAAAATCTATGATTTTCAAGACAATTATTTCAAAAAATACAACTTGCATTGATATTCAAATAGATCATCATTCTTCACTAGAATTGTTGTCATTGCTCAAGCTACTTCCATGTCTTGGGTTATTTGGATGAATGTTTTGTTGATTGCATCAATTGTCTTTGTCTTCTTCAAGTTCCATGTGCAAACATAAAAATAAAGTGTATTGAGTGCATCTACATAGGTGAGAATAATGAAAATTGAAATAAACAAGCTACATAGAAGCGAGTACCTACTGCCTAATTTAAATATAACTAAATTACAGCTAAAAACTATGAAGATTTGACAAAATGGAAGCCCATATGAATGCATGTAGAAACATGAAACCAAAACTAGAAGAAAAATAGATAAAATTGGAAAACAAGAGATTAGAAAAAAAGGGAGCTATAATTAATTACACAAAATCTAAATCTACAATGGTATCCTATATTTTTTTAAGATTAGAAAGAAATATTTACGAATATTATTTTATAACCTTAAAAAACACCTTTTAGAAGTCATGGTCAATAAAAAAAAATTGTCATTTGATGACCAAAATAAGCCATGAACGACAATTTCACTATCAAATTCTACCCTTCATGGAGATATTAATTTGACTTGCGAAAGGGACAATATATTTCCACCATGTAGAGTTTTTGCTCATAAAGTTAAATCATTTTACATTCAAATTGAACTCTTTTTAAATGAATGGTTTTGGAACAAGTTATGCAATTTGTAAATTTTAAAGATTTTGATAACAAATTGTTAATTATTTCCCCTTTATATATGTCTTATTTTATGAATTTTCTTTTAAATACAAATTATGGTTTTTTGCATAAAATTTAAATTACCCAACACAAATAAAGTTTGTTCAAAGTTGGACTATACTAAAGTGTTTTGTTTATTATTATCTTAAGGTTTTATATTGCTATGGTTCCACATAGATGACGTAGTTCATAAATAAATTTTAATATTATTGTCCATTTCTATATATGTTGTGCTTTACACATGGTTTGCCTGCAACCTTTATTTTAATATCAATTTAATTTTGCTAATTTTGTGATTGTGGTTATTGTCTAACATACTCATCATTTTTTCATATATATTTATTTCTATTAACAACTTTGATGAAGTGAAAATTTTAATATATTAATAAAAAATATTATTTCTTTTATAATTCTTCATTTGCCCATGACTTTTAGCGAGGCTCACAAACTTTTACTAGACTAATGGTCCACTTTGGCCCATGAGTGCCTCAGTTCTCTATTCAGATACACACATTATTAATGTTTAATTAATAAATTCAAATTTTATTTACAAATAATAATTTTAATTTCATAATGTTAAACTTTGGATAAACTTTAATTTTTTGAGCCCAGATGCTCATTCTACAGCCCAGTATGAGGGTGATGTGTAATTTCCTCCATGATCAACATGGAATTGACACATGTCACTCTTAAAATATAAATAACCTATTTCCTAAATATACAAGCAATGATAACTAATTCATGTGGATATCAACTTCATATATGTCTATATGTAGAAAAAAATTGTTATAAGAACATACTTTAAAGTTTTATATAATAAAATATTCAATCTACCTTATACTTAGTATTATATTAATAACAAAAAATCATTTTAATGTGTGTTGATAAATACACATGTTATGTAAATATTTTAATGTCAACTATGTATATATTATATATTGTTTAAAAAAAAATGTATATATTATATAAAGCTATTGAACAAAAATAATAAGTTTAATGGTTAAAACGTTTCGAATGGTCTTAGTATTTACAATTCGGTTATTTTTTAGGTATATGTTTTTTATGGAAATCCATCAAAGATTTTTTGGACTTGCAAGTTTAAGTTGTACTTTATATAGCATTCAAAAATACAATTTAAACAACGAAAAATTACACATTGTATTTTGCACTATAAAAGAAGTTTGCGCCTAAAGAAGATCATTTTAGACTTATGTTAAATCCAAAGTTAGATAGATCTAGGCTGATTTTAGTCAAAGGAAAACTAATAGCAGATGAATGAAAAACTAAATATGTAATATCGTAAGTATAATAACATCATATCAAATAAAAAACAATATCAATTCAAAAATTAATATAAATCAAGAAACAAACTTATTACTATACTTTGCAAAAAGAGAACATAATAATTTGTATATCCAACTAAACATTTAATACTCTTTACATTAAAATATGCACTCTAAGATTCACTTTAAAGCTCTGTATCTTAAATTACATGCAAAATATTACATTACATTACATGTTAGGTTTAATTTAATGCTCTTTATATTCGAGTGTACTCTCCAACCTATCATGTAATCAAATATTTATTACTGAACAATATATATCTACAAAAAAAAAAAAAAAAAAACAAATTTAAAAAATAATTTAAAATAATCTAAACTAAATTTCATCTACACCATTTTTCAAATTGTCAAAATTTTAAATGTCAAATCTAATTTGATACTTTATATCCTAGAATGTACAATAGTGTTACTCCTCGAATAAATGCTTTGTAAGGCAATGTTCATTCTATATAGAGTGAATACATTTCTGAAGTTCAAAACATATTAAAATAATCCAAATCTAGCTCAAAATTTATGAAGATGTCATGCTACCTTTTGTATACGCCACTAACAATCAACGACTTGTTTGTTTGTTTACACGTTTACAAAAATCGCAATAGCAAGGGCACTGGAAAAATATTTATTGCGTAAGGATTTCATTTTGCATATGCCAGACCAGTTAAGAAGACACGAACTAATGCTTTTGAGCATCACTTCACCATTTTTTTCTTCTAACGTGGAGATACGGGAAGGGTAGATATAATGTACATATATGAATTAATAGATTGCTTGATACATGATATCTATATTCTTAAATATATTATTAATGAAAATTCAAAAAAAAACTCATATTAAATAGTATTTTTCATTCACATGATTCATCCTTCTGCAGTTTTCTATCAAGCTTTTACGTTCTTCTGCACTTAGATCAGAAAGAATCTTATCAAACTTCCTCATTTTGTGGCTTTGTATGACACACACTAATCAATACATATTAGTTAAACTTACATATAGTTCAAACATATTAATTTTGTAAAGAATTTACAAATAACTTGTCTTTTATGCTTTTTTGTATGTGCTATCATTGTGTCTATCAGTGTTTTTGTCACTTAACAACTTCTCGGATATTTTTTTCTATCAATATACAACATGTACCATTTAATATAAAAACCATTAAATGTATTTTATAAATAAATTACATAATTTTTAGCCAAAAAGAGTCCAGTAACCAATGCAGTTATGTGCACAAAGGCACCAGGGCATTTAATTGTTGAACACCGACATCGAAAATTATTATTTTTAATAACCTTAAATTATGACGGTGTGAGACGCAAGGATAAAAGTACTACCATCACAGTAAAAACAAAACATAAAAAATTAAACACAAGTTTTTTGGACTTAATGGTGCTATTTGGCAGAGGCGCACCGACGTGTTATATTACACAAGGCACACCAATGTGTGATATTACACATGGTGCACCGATAAACAAAAGTCGTTTAAAAAAAACATACAGAGCCAACAGGATTTGGATCTGATTCAATAAGTGGTCCCCTTTACATTATATGTCAAACCCCTTATATATAGTAACACAAACTCAATAAATCTAAAATGCCTAAAATGAAAAACCCTAATTGTGAAGTGGTAGAGGGAGTTAAACCTTAAGGTGGAAATTCACAGTCACTTAAGCAAGAAGAAGCAAGGGTTGAAGGTAAGTACTTATTCTTCTTCTTCTTCTTCTTCTTCTTCTTCTTTTTTTAATCTAAAAGGGAACTGAGATCGTAAACTATTTTATTAGTAAAATCAATAGTAGAATTTTTACTATGCAGAGCTTTATCAAAACCCTGAATTTGAATCAAATCTAATAGAAATTGTAAAAAAAATATTACTAAAATCAACAGTAAAATTTAAATTTTTTACTATGCAGGGTTTTGAGTAAACCACCATAACTTTCAAATTTTGATCTTCTCAATAGTTCTATTGTTTCAAAGTATTTTGTTGCTTCACAGTGCTCCCATTATGTCTCTCTTGCAAATCTCTCCCATGAAATTTTGGGAAAACTAATGAAATAGTGAATAACTTCTTACTATTTATAAGAATTTATGAAATTAGATTTCAAAAAATAAATTACTAGTCATTTTTTAATTTGAAAATAATAAAATCATGGTTTTTTTTATGAAACAACAATACGTTTAAGATTAACATGCATCAATTAAGATAACTTATTGGCGCGCTAAATTTTTTTTAATGCACCGATATGATAGAATTCTTTTATTTATTTATTTTTGGAATCTTGGAAATCGGTGCAGTTATTATTTTAACGCATAGATGTAGTTATTATTTTAATGCATCACTACAGTTATTATTTAAATGCATCCGTGCGGTTAGTTTTACAAGAATCCCGATATGTTTTAAAAGTTATCTGAATTTTTATTTTTCACATAAAATGACATATTCATCTCAAATTATCCTTTAGGATGCACCCACATGAGTTACAATAGTTCATAATATATATTTTTTGCTTAAAGTCGCCTTATTATTGAAAAATGGTTTGAAAACTATAATGAAATTCAAATTGTGGTTATATGGTTCTCGAAATTTTAGGTACATACAAAAAAATATATTCTTGTTTTTTCTCAAATGCAAGGAGAAAGTATCATGACATGAAATGGTCAATTCTTCAAATTCCATCTTGTTTAATATTGCTTAAAGTCCTTTGTGGAGTTCTCCCTTTCCATCTCTAGTAAGTTCATAATTTATTTATATTTCGATTATCTAATTGAATTTATTTTTAAATTTGAATGAAAATGTATCCAAATTTGCAAGATCATGATTCAGAATCGAATTCAGATGCATAAAATATTCCACTGGTTCAAAAATCTTAGAATCTCTTATCAGGAGCAGCATATCGCAAGCAGTTGGTAGATGAAAATGGATAACCACCTCACCCTGTCAATTGTAACATGTCATCTTCCAGCCACAATCCTGGATCAGTGATGGCAATAATTGTTTGATATAATGTAATTGCAACAAACCAACTACATTGTGCTTACTAATATCATTGATGTACTAATGTTCAATATTTTTTGAAATTAGGGTTTTAGTGATGATGAGCGACCCACCTACCATCTTCTGATGCACCCCTCTAAAATGTCAAATCGAAAGAAGGTTGCATTAAGAGAAAAACATGAAGAGGAAGCATACCAAGAATGGTTGAATCAACCACGTATTCAATTCCCATTACGTCTAGATTCACAAATTAGGAATGACTACAACAATAGTAGTTCTTCATCACTAGTTGGTAATGGAGGTAATCAAATAAAGGTTTGTATGGATGATTACTTATGAGATACGACTTCCATGGAGACAATGTTGTTATATGCATTCCATAATGATGAGCTAGGGTATGATGCTCATATCACTGTTACCTTTTTCGAAAGCCTGAAATTTGCTTCCACCACCCCTCTCTTTGGACCTGAAGGCCAACAAAGTCTACCCAGTTGGGGACAACGATGTTACTGTACAACTTGAAAGAAAAGTTTGGCATGTTGAATGCTTGTTTCTCAACAATATTGAGGTAATTGATCATGATCAAGTCCCTTATATTTTGAGAAATCTTATCACACAATCAACATTAAAAATGGTTGATTTTATGAACGTTACATATTGGCATTGTACATTTATATTGCCCACCAACTGTAGCTTATTCAAAGATAAAGTTCTTCAAAGTGATAATGTCTTTCCCAATAGTTGTGAAGAGGCTGAAAGCAATTATTGAAAAATGTTGGGTGCAGTACATATCATATCGTCTATGTCTGAATGATTGTATTCTATATAGAGGAGAATATGTAGACAAAGAGATATGTCTGAAATGCGGGCATGATAGATACCATAAACAAAAAAATAGGGTAAATCACATGGTCCTCCTCATAAGATATTGAGGAAAATGCCTATAATACCAAGGATTCAAAGGTTCTTTTGTTGCAAAGAATTAGCTATGTTGCGGGGATGGCATGCCTCACACAAAAGTGAGTTGGGACTTATGTGAATCCCAACGTATTCAATATCCATGAAGCATATAAAATATACATGGCCAGAAAAATTCAAGGATAAAGTACGAAGTCTAGACTCAACATAACCATGGATGGCGTCAATCCATATTCCCTCCAAAACACCAACTATTACCTTTGGCCTGTAGTAGTGATCAATAACAATACCCCCCATGGTTGTTCGTGAAGAATGAAAATCTTATGTTGGCTATCATAATCCTTGGTAGAAGACAATTGAAGAATATGGATGTCTACTTACAACCATTAGTAAATGAATTGAAGGAATTATGGGGAAGGATACATGTATACGATGTATTAATACCCGTCGCAACAAAGAGGAGTTTTACATTGTATGGCATATGTGCTTACACCACACATGATTATCCAGGATTAGGAGTTTGCTATGGTAAGTTACATGTTTATTGATTTTTTGATATACGTAATAGTATTATTTCACATATTAATTTAATTTTCCACAATTATTTTAATCTTCATGATCACTTCATGCATTGTATACAATAATTTTGCAGGTCTTGTAACAAAAAGGTATCATGGATGTAAATGTTGTGGACCTTCTCTGAAATCTAGGTGGTCCAACCACCTATGAAAGCCAGTGTATGACTTCTCCAAGGTATTCCTCCTAGAAGAACACCCTTACAAAAGAGAAACATCTGCTTTCAATGGTAAACCAAAGAGAACCTAAAGACTTGCAATAATGATACCAGTTGAATGGCTTAGAGCGTATGAGAACGAGAAGGAGAAGGAGATTAAAAAAATGTTCTATTCAATTAAGGAGCCTATGTTCCATGCTCCAAAATTCTTCGACACCTATGTTTAGAAATTGACCATTGGGATGAAAAGGAAATTTGTCTTTTATGAGCTCCCATATTCGGAGCATCTTAAGGTTTTCCACTTACTAGATCCCATGCACATAATTAAAAATGTTTCACCTTCTTTATGGAGGCACCTATCATTGAAAGAAAATGACACATTGGATGCTAGGAGAAATGTTAATTCTTCAAAAACTAAAAAGAAACATTGGCCAAGACAAGAAAGTAGAGGAGAGATTGGTCCCTCTTGGTCTTTCAAAGAAGGTGATGTTTCATGGATTTTAAAGAAAGATTATCTTTCTTTGGAAAGGAAGTTATAATGGGTTGTGAGGGTACCTTCTTTATATGGGTCTTCACTACAACATTGCTTCACAGTGGAAGACCATTTATCGGGGTTGAAATCACATGTCCATTTGAACCTTCTAAGAGTACGTATGTAAAAAAAATGATTTTATTACTTGTTATTATTTTTATGCCTTGGAATAAAATATAACCATTTTTTGTATGTGTTTACTTTGCAGTGTAATTATCCTTTGCTCATGCAGGGGTGTGTGAACCATGACTTCCCCTACGACCTACGACGTGCCATATCTAAATTGTTTGCATTTGTACGTTGGATCACATCAAAGGAGATTCATATGGTTAGCATTCCACGGTGGCGTTAAGAGATAACTGAGATTATTTGTATGCTTGAGAAGGAACTATCGACGAGTTTCATGGACTTGCAGGTTCATCTTCTAATTCACCTAGTAGATGAGGTTGAATTAGTTAGGGTGGTTTCTTGTCATTAGATGTTCTTTGTAAAGAGGTACATGAAGAAATTGAAAGGTTTTGTTTGACAAAGAGCAAAACTCGAGGGGTCTATGATAGATGGGTACATATCTTATGTATCTTTCTATTAGATCGACAAGTGAGTACATCAAGTAGATCGACAACACACTAGGTGCGGTGATTTGGGACAACGAAAGGGATGAAGTCAAAAGAGAAGGAGAGCTTCTCGAAATGAATGGAAAAAAGCGCGTGGTAAAGAATAAGTGACTTATCATTTGTCAAATTTCTACATAGTAACTATTCACACTGAACTTTGTAATTTATATTTTGATCTCATACGTACTATATATGTCGGTTTGATTTCATCAACGAATTCAAAAATTGAAGTCATCTGCAAATTCGTTATTTACCATTCAAAAGAGACACAACTGTGGGTCACATCATATGAACAAAAGAGGAGGAAATGGGATAGTGACAGGAAATAATTCATACGGTTGAATAGTAGAAGCATGTCTTATCTTGATCATTTAAAAGAAAATATGTCAATGATATGCCTGTTGTTACCCGTGTGCTGAAGAGGATGCGCTAAACATAGTGATTGGGTGCAACAACTTGGTAATTACCTCTTTCTATACATTTTTAACTTCATAATGCACCTTTGAATTGTAACATCTATATTTTATATTTTAATAATGTCGGGTTATTAGACACATGACACTGTAATTTTTTCTTGTGTTCCTATTTATGTGGGTATATGAACATCATTTTCACACAGAGGATGTCAATGATGGAAACATGACACGAGACTGTGGAGTGGAAGTCAAGTTCGACCAATCTAGTCGTGCTAGCCACTATAATCAAAACCTAATACATGGGATGTTAGGTTACATCAGAATGATACAAGAGATAATTGAAGTGGACTTCTCTTCGTTCCAATGTGTTATTTTTAGGTGCAAGTGGTGGGACACCTTTGGTCGGAACAATGTAAAGGAAGATCGCAATAGTGGATTGATATATATCAACTCTAGAAAGATGTGGCATGAAGCTAGGGAGCGTTATGTTTCCCCCAAACACTGCAACTAGGTGTTCTTTTACCCGGATTTGTTGGATAGAGATTGGTGGTTCGTATTAAGATGCGGCCCTAGATTAAAAAAAAAAAACAAAAAACAAAACAAACAAAAAAACAAAAAACAAAACATATTTTTGAGAACAACAATGTTATTCATTTGTGTAATGTAAATTAGGTTTCTCCATCAAAGAGTCTGATTTTAAGTCATTGATCTATCTTTTCTATCTTTTTGTGAGTTGGTTTCATAACATTTGGTATCAGAGCTTTGGATTCTAGGGTTTTGCTGCTCCAAACAGGTCATCGTGACATTTTCGATATACAATTTTCTCTACGAAGTTTCAAAAGCTAAAAAAAACCCATTTGAGCCGAAATTGTTTTGAACCTCGGGTCGAAATTTTAGATCTTGTCTCACTATATTTTCGGAGATATGATTTGAGGAAGTTAGGGTTTTTGCAAGCTAAAGAATTCCATCGCAAACATGCCATCGTGGCATTTCACTATAATTTTCTTTTCTACGAAGGTTCAAACTGAAATTAAAACCCATTTGAGCCAAAAGCTTGATGAAGCTTGGGCCCGAATTTCAGATCTTGTTTTGCTATATTTTATGAGATATGGTCCAAGACATTTAGGGTTTTTGCAAGCTCCCGAATTACATCCCAAACTGGTAAACTAGGGAAAATCATCATAACTCTCTCTGAACATCAGATTGAAATTTATTAAAAAGTTACAGAAAGAGGATGGCCTGTAATTTTCTGTGTATCGGTTTTAGGTCCTAAGGTCGAAAAAGTGACACTTGGCACTTCATACAAGTTCACTCTACTGAACCTATCTATAATCGGGTCATCGTGGGAGATTTAGCATAACTCTTCCTTGGAGAATCCAATCTTGATCAGACTTGCAGGGTTGGAAAGAGGAATCAGAGGGCTACCACAAGAAAAAATTTCAGACCTTGGAGATTCGAAATTATAGAGATACAACAGATTCAATATCGAGCTCCTAGAAAGTGAAAAAAGGTGTGTAGTTTTTTTAAAGTTTTGCATAAGTTTGGTTGAAAAATTAGTTTGAAGGAATTCAAAGGACATGGAAGCTAAGATGGATGGTATAGAAGAAAAACTTAAAGGCAACATGGAAGATTTGAAGACAGAGTTGACAAAGTTGCTACAATAAATGCTTAATAATGGCGAAAGGTAGTAAAGGAAGCTCATGATGAGAACAAAAGAAATTTTAATCATGATTTCATAAATTCTAACGTTGGATTGAAGACGCACCATGTTCCAAAGATCGATATGAGGAAATTTGATGGCAAGGATCCCATAACATGGATACTACAGATGGAGCAATATTTTGATCTCCATAATGTGCAAAACACACAAAAGGTACGCATTATAACTTTATATTTGGAACCAAATCGGTTTGTATGGTATCGATGGGTTTGCTCTCGTAAACAATTTTTCACTTGGGAAATTTATATGGAAGAAAAAAACACCTTTTTTAGCCAACTGATAAATCTCAAACAAAAGGGTTCAATGATGGAGCACATTTAGGACTTCCAAAAATTGAATATAAGGGCAAAAGTTATTCTAGAGGACCATAGGATTGATGTGTTCATAGGGACTTTAAAGGATAACATTCAACATGAGGTTTGCCTTTGGGAATATGATTCATTAGAGAAGGCATTCAGGGTGGCAAAAAAATGGAAAGAAAAATCATCGCAAAAAGGAAGCCTACCACTCACAACTATAAAGATGGAAGTGTTGTTTATCTTAGCCTTTCACCACCTACAAGGTTGACACCACAACAATTGGAAGAAAAAAGAGCAAAAGGGCTATGTGACAATTGTGATAGAAAATACATTAAAGGTCATAAGTGTGCTGAGAAGAAATTAATTTACATAGATGGGGAAGAGGGGCAAGAAAAGGAACAAGAAACATCAAAAGAAGAGGATATACACCAGGAACTAATCTCAGAGAAAGAAGAAATGAATCTGCCATATCTTGTAATGCATTGACAGGAATTACCACTCCTAAAACTCTCAAGATAAAAGGGCATATCAAGAAGAAAAAGGTAATAATGTTGATTGATTTGGGTAGTACCCATAATTTTATTCCTTGTAAGATAACCAAGGAATATAATTTCTTCCTATATCCAGCACGAGAGTGTCAAGTAATGGTTGCAAATGGAGGAACCATAAATTGCTTTAGAAAGTGCCATAATATCAAGCTATCCATGGGAGAAAATGTCTTGAATATTCCAATGCTTTCCATTCCAATGGGTGGTGCAGATGTTGTACTGGGAGTCCAATGGCTATAATCTTTGGGTATGATAGCTTTTAATTTTCAAGAACTTCTCTTGAAATTTTTTTGAGAAGGAAAGGAAGTAGAATTAAGGGGTATCAAAGGGAACCGGGAAAGATAATTAGCTCTAATAGCATGACAAATATTTTAAAGAAATAGCAATGAGGTGTAATTGCACAATTATGTTCAATAGAGGTTCCCACATCAAAATCATATATTTCTCAATATCTCCAAAATGTTTTGGACAATCATTCCAAGGTATTTGAGACTCCCAAAGGCCTCCACCTATTCGTGATCATGATCATGCTATTCATTTGATTCCAAGAAGTGTTCCCCTAAAACTCAGGCCTTACAGATATCCATATGCCAAAAATAGTGAAATTGAACATATGGTTGCAGAAATGCTAGAGGTTGGTATAATTCAACCTAGTCAAAGTTCTTTCTCTACTCCAGTTGTATTGGTACAAAGCAAGGATGGATCATGGCACATGTATTCAGATTATAGGGAGCTCAACAAGCTTACTATTCAAGATAAATTTCCCATTACCGTCATTGATAAATTATTGGATGAATTACATGGAGCAATTTACTTCACCAAGTTGGATCTTCATTCAGGATATCATCAAATCAGAATGAAGACTGAAAACAATCCAAAAAAAATATTTAGAACTCATGAGGGTCATTATGACTTTTTGGTCATGCAATTCACCTTCTACATTTCAAGGTTTGATGAATTCCATTTTCAAACCCTTCCTTAGAAAATTGTGTTAGTATTTTTTGATGATATACTAATTTACAACAAGCCTTGGAAGGATCATGTTCAACATGTTGACAGGTTGCTAAAACTATTGCAGGAGAAACAATTATATCTAAAAAGCTCGAAATGATTCTTTGAAGTATAAGAGGTGGAATATTTGGGTACTTAGTTAGCTCATAGCTCATCTTATCATCCTCAATCTGATGGGAAAACTATGATAGTGAACAAATGTTTGGAAGGATATATTCGTTGCTTTGTATCTAATAAATAGACACAATGGGCCAAGTGGTTGCCTCTCGCTGAATGGTGGTATGACACTTCCTTCCATATTGCAGCGAAAATGACCCCATTTATGGCACTTTATGGATATCATCCACCGTCCATCACATCATCTTTAAAAGAAAATTCTAAGGTTCAAACAGTGGAAGACCACGTCAAGCATCAACAACAAGTTCTCAAACTCTTAAAGAATAACCTCACTTTGGCGCGAAATATAATGAAACAACGGGAAGATCAACATCGCAGGGAAAGAAGTTTTGATGTAGGTGACTGGGTATTTGTACAACTACAACCATACAAACAAATGTCCCTCAAGCAAGCTAAGAAGGATAATAAATTATCGCCAAAGTATTATGGTCTGTACAAGGTGTTACAAAAGATTGGTACTATGGAATACAAATTGGAGCTTCCTGCATCTTCCTCAGTGCACCTAGTTTTCCATGTTTCATGCTTAAAGAAGGTTATAGGTGAGAAGATCCCAGTTCAAACAATATTGCCAGAACTGGCAAGGAAGGAAGAATTATATTGGAACCGGAAGTAGTCACAAGACAAGAAATCAACATCTACGGAATTGATTAATTTTAAAGTATCTCATCAAGTGGAAGAACTTACCTGCGGAAGATTCCACATGGGAGGATGCGAATTTTATACAAAATCATCCAGAACTACTCAAGCATTGAGGACAAACACTTTTTGAATGAGAGGGGCATGTTAGGTCCCCTATACTACTAGTGTAACCTTATTGTATTATTGTGCCCATATAGTCCCCATGTTGTTATTATTATGCCCCATAGAAGCCCACTATTGTTATTATTGTGCCCCTACAATATTATTGTTATGTAGGCTTTGATTGTATTGGGACCGCTTAGACTCCTATATATAGAAATGAGGTCTTGTCATTTGTATCATCCAAGAATTTCTCATTTGTGTAACGTAAAGGAGGTTGCCCCTTCGAAGAGGCTGATTTTCATGTTGTTGATCTTCTTTTCTATCTTTTTGTGCGCTAGTTTCATAACACAACCCTCTTTAATGTCAATATAAACTTGGTAGCTTCAACGATATGACGCATAAGACTCATCATATTGTGCAACAAGTCCATCCAAGGCTCTAAGAGCCTAGGATCTGCTCTGATGTCTCAAACCATTGTAGGGCGAACTCCTGCCTCAACCAAAAGTCTAGAGTGTCGGTTGCCCAAGTCCATCCTCAATCTAATATCAGGCCTATGTGCGGGCCGCATGCCTGCATTTATTTGCATCCCAGGACATCCCTCACCCTCCACTACCTTGACCATTTTCGCATCTGCATCTGTCCACAAAAAAATTGCAAATATCTATAAAATATATGGTACACAACAATAATTAGACAAATTCATTAAACAAATTAATAAAACAAGTTAAATAATGTGTTAGAATAAATTTTATTCTAATTAATTAAGACAATAAAATGAAACTATATTAATTAAAAAAAACACTAATATTACCTCTCTCATATGCTGGCTCATCATGTGTGAAGAGGATGTTGGGACATTGTTACCAATCCATCATCGCGTAAGGACATGACACCATGATGAACATGTGGTCGGCCTCACTGGCTAGTAACCACAGTGCGACAATGGAAATCCTAGTTGAATACTCTAGCTATCCCCTCTTGGCCATCATCTCGCCCCACATGTGCATTTGTACCTGAGTGATCGACCTAGGAGGGTGACTGTCAAAAGTAGGACTTGTCTTCGAAAACCACTCAAAAAATAAACAAAACAACTTTGAATCAAAATGGAAGTTTGAACTCCCATGTAATATAGCATGACATCTATCTAAATCTATACAAAATAGTCACAAAAAAATGGCAGACCATATGATACATCGTGGCCTCTACACCAAAGAATCAACATAAACAAAAGTGGGCAACTAATGCATTTCCCTTCACTAGTAGAGTGTGCAATGGTACTCACTAATAGTGAAAGGCACCTAACCTCCTCTACACCAAAAGAAGTGATACATAGTTGTCCATCAAACACCTTAAAATCTGCTGGGGAAACTATGTGATCCCCAACATATCTCTAAGAGTAGATAAGTTGACTCTAAGTTGCAACACCATGGGGGACATCAGGGAATTGGGGAAAATCCTCCCCTCCTGGATAGGCTGGTGATAAAATAAATGTCCTCCTTAGTAGGCTCGTACCACATGCCGGGATCGACACAAAAACCCTGTCGATGGACATCCCACCGACGGATCAACTATGCCAACAACCTAGAGTCCCCCTTTAGGGATATAACCTCCTCATAGTACTTAAGGAGGTCTACATTCCTCAGAAGGCCTTGGGTCACTGCGGTAATAGGGTGAGGGTACAAATCCCTCACTCTCTTACTCACTTATGAGTCTCGTACCATATTGTACTAGTTGACCCCTTGCTCCTATTGTTGTTGCTCCTGTCTCAGTTGACGGCTCTGCATGATTGACATATAAAATACATCAGCCTCATACATAAAACATATTTTTTTTATTAAATGAAAAATGTGTTTATAATATGGACATATAGCTTTCAATTAAAAAAAAAAAATCAACCTCAACGCACCAAAAAAACAGGAACGTAACGTAAACGGTGTGCCAAAAAAAGGAATGTTGAAAACAGTGCGTACATTGACTTGACGCACCACTCTCAGTTCACATACATATAATAAAAGTAGTTATTTTTATTTTTAATACGATGCGTCGACATAACAGTTTGCACCGGTGCATTAATTTTACGTCGATGCACCACACGAGAACGTTCAGCTTACTAAACGCACCGAGCTATAATTTTTTAATATTATGCGGTGCGTTTGGTAAAAATAGATGCACCAAGAATTCACTTTTATCGGATGCATCGTCATAAAAATTATAATTTTTAAAATGGTATGTCATGGAAATTCACGGCTTGATGTGTTTCCACTTACCAAACACACCAAATAATATTAAAAATTGCGGTGTGCTAATGTTATGCACCGATTTGCGATGTGAGCCGAAGCTCTCAAACACACCATGTAGGAAAAAAAATAAAAATAAAAAATGCATTTTTTCACCTAATTTTCAATTTTACTCCACTAAAAAATTAACTTAGCGAGAAACATAGACATTGCCTGGACATTTGCTTGTTGGGGAGGCATGGCTACCATGTAAACGAAAAAAACAAATTTGACCACCGTTTGACAAAATTCAGAAGGAACACAATGAGAAACAAATGCAAAAGTAGCACCGATGCTTGAGATCTCTACAACACTGCAAATGGAAAAAATGAATTTTATGGCTAATAAGTTTTTTTTTTTTTTTTTTTTTTTTTTTTTATCATGTTCCGATGCGTTCGAACCCAACACGTTGGTGCAAATTATTTACGAAGCGCACCGTGATTTTTTAAATTAAAAAACCTATCGTGGTGCACCATGTTATGTACACATCGAGACATTTCAAAATAGTAATAGCATCGGTGCTTCATGGGAGAATAACGCTGAAATGGTGATAATGAATTTTACAACTGAAATTTTTTAAATTTAACCTTTGTCTAATGATATCGAGTAGTATACACACCAGTGCTTCAGTTTCACCTAGCGTACTGCTATATTTAAATCAAAAACCTTGTAACAGTGTACCATGTTGTATAAACACCAAGGTGTTCAGAAAAAGGTCATAACATCGAGGCTTCATGGGAGTATAACACCAGAATGGTGAAAATGAATTTGACAGCCGACATTTTTTTAAATTTAACACTAGTTCGGTGTTATCGAGTAGTATACACACCGGTGCTCTAGAGTTACTTAGCGCACCATTGTTTTTTATTTAAAAGAAATAACCCTTTAATGGTGCATCGTTGTTTATTAAGCATGAGGACGTACAATTCTACTAGTGACACTAGCGCTTATTATATGAGTAGTGCACCAATGTTTTTAAAATTAAAACCTTGTGATGGTGCATCATGTGTTTACACATCGGGGCTTTAATAAGAAGGGAAAGCACTAGTGCTTTACGTGAGTAAAGCACCGAAAGGGTGAAAATGAATTTTATGATCGACATTTTTTTTTAAATTTAACTCTTGTCCGGTGCTATCAAATAATATATGCACTGGTGCACCCTATATGCGTAGTGCACCATTGTTTTTATTTGTATAAAAAATAACCCTGCAACGATGCACCATTTTTTATTAAACATCGGGTCCTTTAGTTCAATTAACGACACTGATGTGTATAATATAAGAAGCGCACCATTATTTTTAAATTAAAAACCCCACAATGGTGCACCATATTGTTTATGCATCAGGGTGTTCATATACGAGTTTAGCATCAAGGTGTCATGAGGGTATAACACCATACTGGGAAAAATGAATTTTACGACCGATTTTTTTTTTAACCATTTTTCAGTGCTATCGAGTAGTATATGCACCAGTGCACATTATGTACTTAGAAAACCATTATTTATTTATCTATTTTAATAAAAAATAGCTCTACCACAATGCACCATATGCTATTAAGCACCAGTGCATATAATTAGGTAGCACACTAGTGGATTTGGATATTATATACGCATCATTAAGAAACATTTGCTAAAACATCCTCTTGCCCAACTCCAATAGTGACCTCTGCTATAAACAAATTTTTGGACTATTTTTAGGGGCTTCTGCAAAAACTTCTGCTAGAGGGACTTTTACTTGTAGTGATGGGAGGTTCAGTGGATGACCAAATCACTATGGTGCTTGTTGGATAGATGTTAAACCACTTAGACAGGGCAACCTGAGCCACTATGGTGCTTGTTGGAAAGTTGTTAAACCACCTACTACAAAGCCCTACAATGCTTACTATGAAAAGACAACTGTTAAACCGCTTGAGTAGTGTACCTAATCTCCTAGACTGAGCAATATCCCATTTTGACCTTGGGTGAATCCCTGTTATTGAACTCATAGAATTAAGTCAGTCAATATGGTGCTTATTGCCAAAGGTTAGTTGTTAAACCACTAAGACAGTGGACTCCATCTTGTGGGTGTCTACCAAGACTTGGTGTGAAATTCTCGAGGAAACATTCCCTCAGACTTTCAATGTGGCTCGAGGGTGGTCAAATGCAAGAAAGTTGTTGTGTAGTTGGCCTATGGTTGGGTGGAGAGTGGAAGTCCCTCCTTTAGTTGCTCACCATCTTATCATACTCAGATAATTTTAATGAAACTTTGTGTTGAGTTATAAATTGTAATGTTTTATGAAGGCACATGTTTGGAATGGGCTCATGGATAATCATGAAAGCTATTAACTTCTGAATTGGTACATACCTTCATTATGCTCATACTCTTTGTGTTGTTCGATTTGCTAAGGAAATTAATAATCGATTGGATAATGCTGATATAGGTTATGATTATCATGAATGTATCAGACTATGTGCAATGTTTCCTCCAATGTAGTAATGGCTATGAGTCATAGCCCAACTTGTTTAATGGAACAATAACTATAGTTCTCCTAGAGCAGTTGGGTAACTTGGTGTGTCCCCTATTACTTAATGGGTCGATTAAAATCCCATATTATGTTTAACCAATCTGTAATAGAGTTGTAAAGCTAAAATTGGCCTCTCATATCAAATTGACAAAGGATAAATCAAGAACCATTTCCCTTCACCTTTTCCTATAACTACATCTTGGCTTGGCAATAATGTTGTCTATTGCCAGGTAAGGAATTTAGTATGCCATAGAGCATTGTGATGGGGAGATTGGCTATTGCTCACTGCCAACACCTTGTGCCTTAATGCTTTGTAACAAGTGAGTGATAAAAAGCAAGGAAATTCGACTATGATTCCAGTAGTGGAACCCTGTCATCAAGCAACCTCCATTATCAAGACCTTTGATGCTTTTTTAAACCATAACTGGGAAGCCAACAAAGAGAAAGCTAATTCGACCATGGTTCCAACAGTAGTATCTTATCGTCAAGCCATTACCACTACCAAGACCCTTGGCACTTTATTAAACCATGTAGCAAGGAAGCTAATGAAGAGTTAGTCGATTTGGCCGAGGTTCTGGCTTGTAGAACCGTGAGGTCATACCAATGGCATTGTCAAGATCCTTAGTGCTTCACAATCTTGCTGATGGGCAGGCGAAAAGGACTTCGATGGTCCATCCATGGTTCCGACTGTGGAACTCTATCCACCCAAAGACTGTTACCATCATCCAGCTTCGTGTGTTGGTTAATTTATAAATGGAATGGTGGATGGAAGGTTGGGTCAATCCAACCATGGTTCCCACTATGGAACCCTGCCACTGGGATACCACTATCATTGTGCTTCTTACATTGATTAATGTTGAATGTGGGTGATGTCGATGATGATGCTAGTCAATCCAAGCATGGTTCTGGCATGGAACCATGTCATTTCCCCCCATCAAGTTTTGTGGCGTCTTATGAAACCATGATCACGAACATGCCAATGATAGAGCGACAAATCCGACCGTTGTTCTAGCATGGAACCCTACCATTGACCACCACTCATTGTTGAGTCCCTAGGCGCTTGTTATACCTTGTAGACAATTGTCAAGCACTGAATCGACGGTCGAGAGCAATCACAGGCCCTCCCTCATGGTCGATGTTTAATGAAAAGGTTGGGGTTGTAGATGGGATTGGTGCAAATCCACCCTCCTTTAATCAATGTTGGACATTAATTGTGCCCCCCCTTCCCAAGTCTGAAACCACCATGGGGAGGCACCATGTTACCAATAGTGTGGTTGAGGAGTTAGGCGACGAGTACATTTAGAAGCAACCACTTCAATGTGATGTGGATCCAACCCAACAGCATAAGTGCCTGTGGACGACTCATGGATGATGTGGTTGTGCCATCATGGCTTGGTGAAGGCCATGTGGGTGCCATGTGGCACCCTTGAGATGACATGACTTCTTTGAATAGGTCAAACTTCTAATGAGCATAACTTTTTATCAATGACTCAGATTGAGATAAAATGTATGTCGTCAGAAAGCTCTCCACGAGTTGATCACAATGATGGTGCCAGGATTAAATTCCACAAACTTTCAAAAAATGAGGTTTTTTGGTAACCTCGTCTTCATAATAGACCTTGGAGATTGGGTCAAATAAGAAGTCCTTTGAAAGAGGTGTACACCCTCCCCGATCTACCACCCCAAACCAATTATTATAAATTACAATATGGAACAATGATAATTTATCATCTTTATTTATATCTTTATGAAACTTTTAGTATTTTATGAACAAATTTTAAAGTTATAGACAATTTTCCTCCTATGAAATCCTAAAATCATATAAAAAATAAAATTTTGTTATATATATGATTCACTATGGCTAATATTTATTTTTATGTAGAAGATTAAAATTAAATGTTGCTAAGAAAAACATATGATTATATGAAAAATTCATTACATTTTTAAATTAATTTGTTAATAAATTTTATTATAAAAATTAAAAATTTTAATAATACTTGATTTATATTTTATATTAAAAATACTAAATTTAATTAATAAAAATACTCAATTTAATTAATTAAATTATAATTTTTTATGATATTTAAATTATTTTTTTATTATTTTGTTTTTTATCAATAAATTTTACAAAAACACAAAATTCAAAATTCAAAATTCACGTGTATAATAATGTTAATTTGATTTTATTCTATTATATTGCAATAGTCTAAAATCTTAAAATCTCTAACCCATCCTCTTAAATTTGTTGTAGCTATTACTCAACCAAAAAGAATGGAGTTGTCTATAATGCGATTTTTTGGAGATTCTGGTGACGGAATCTGGCTGAGGAAATGAGGTTAAATCTTGATTTTTAGCAGTTAAAATGGTTTTTTAACTGCATATTTGGATTCAGCACCCTCAAAAACCCCTGGGAGCCATTGATTGTGCAGAAACTAGCTATCAAACTTGGGATTCCAATAAATTGCTGCCGGATTTTGACCAGAAAAATCCGCCGGAAAAACTTGCAAAAAGTCGCGTTATAGACTACTGCAAAAAGAATATCATCGAGTCTCTTTTTACTCAATTTAAATAATTTGTTTATAGTCTAAATACTAAGTATGATGTAGGTTTCATGGAAGTACATTTGACTTTAATAAAGAGATGGAAAAAAGCAAATTGAAATTTGAAATTGGCTGTAAATTCAAATTATATATATATTAATAAGAATTTAGAATTAGTATTTTTATATTGCGGAGGTTAATATTTACATATTTATTATAAAACTATAATAATTTTTTTAATATTTATAATTTTTTGGTGGATATTTGGATTTTTATTTAAATTTTATTCTTGAATATAAAGTGTTATTATTATTTTAATATAAAGATATATATTTTATTTTATTTTAATGATTTTTTTTGGTTTGATTAATATTTGATTAATTCATAAATTTTATAGAATTATTGGAAAATTTTGAATTGTTTGTTAAATTTTTTTAAAGTTTTGTAAAAAGAATAATAATATCAATAAAAGTTTTGTAAAAAAATAATAATATCAATATATAAAATGTAGATTGTGAGTTTGATAATATTAGTAATGATAATAATAATCTAAAATCATGACAAAACTAAACATCAAGTCGACAAATGAAATTATATATAATGATTTTTATGAAAACAGAAAAAAAACACATTTACTTAACATGAAAATAAAGAAAATAAAATCTTGACAAAACTAAACATCAAGTTGACAAATGAAATTCTATATAATAATTTAAGTATTAAAATATCTCATTTCAATTTAAACATATTCTTTCCTTTCTTTTTTTTTAATTTTACGAAAACCCTTTTTAGAAAAAAAAAACATTTACTTAACATGAAAATAAAATCATGAGAAAACTACACATCAAGTTGACAAATGAAATACTATATAATGATTTAAGTATTAAAATATCTCAATTCAATTTAAACATATTCTTTTCTTTTTTTTATGAAAACTCTTTTTAGAAAAAAAACACACTTACTTAACATGAAAATAACCATTAATTATAATTCCTTTTAAAATAAAAAACTAAACGCATTTAATTTTCTAGAATCTAAAAATAGATAAAAACACAGTCGGTTCCTTATTAAATAAAAAATTACGCATAAATTATTTTTAATACATATATTTTAAAAATAATTTAACATCTTTCATTAAAAAAATAGATAAAAATACACTTATTCCTTATTAAATATAAAATTACTCATAATATATTTTTAAATACATATATTATTAAAAAATAATTTAACCATCTACATTTTATTCTTCCTTAGATTTTCCTTCGATTATAAAAACATTAACAAATCTCATTATACAACCACATATTCCCACAGATTCCGATAATTTATTATACAACCACTTATGGCTTCAAACATCGCCGATTATATGAACTCAATAAAAGAGAGTCATGTGAACTCTAAATATGGTTAGGAAAAATGTCTTTATTACAATTAATGCTTTTAGAGTTTGATACGGAAAAAATGGTTTAATAGATGTTTTGAGAAGGAATTGTAAGTAGGAATTTGTTTCAAGATGATTGAATTATTGAAAATTTGTAATTAAATTTTTAATTAATGTTTTTTTAATATTTTTTTGTCGGTAAGAATATTATTGGTTGTTGTTTGTAAAAATTTAAATTTACTCATTATTGTTATTTAAGGAAATTTATAACACTTGTAATAATTATCTTTTTTTTTCTTTTTTCTTTTTTCTTTTTCTTTTTCTTCTTTTTTTCTTTTCTTTTTTTTTTTTTCTTCTTCTTTTTTCTTTTTTTTTCTTCTTCTTTTTTCTTTTTTTTTTTCTCTTTTTTTTCTTTTTTCTTCGGGAGAGGGAAGGGCATCCCTGCTGGTGAAGAAGCAACATTTTACACATATTCGGAGAAGCGAGATGATACAAAGTTGTGGGGCAGCTAAGCTGAATTGGTTACAAAGCTGTGGGGCACGATTCCCTAAGTTGAACTCGGGCGGGGAGGCAATAAGCGGTTGTCCCTAACCACTCGGGACAAGCAACCACGTGCAAATTTTTGGTAGTGGATCGGTGCTACTTGTGATTTGTAACAGGATAAATTTGTAACGGGGTAAATTTTCACTCCTAGATGCTTCTAGGTCTTGCATCTATTAATCTTCTTTATATACTAGAAAAACAAACCCTTAATCAAACAAAAATAGTTTTAGAGTATACTCCAAACCCACTAACTAATTCTTCTTAGATTATTTGAAACTAATTTCGGAAGAAATCACATTGGTAGATTTAAGTAGACCTAAATCTACCAATGTGATTTCTTTAAATTAGTTTCAAATAATCCAAAGATAGATCACATAAGCTTGAATATGAATAATTCCTCTCACTAAAAATTTGAAATAAAATAATATAATATAAATATAGTAATAATAATAATAAATATAATAGAAATTTATAATATAAAATTAAAATAAATAATAATAATAATAATTTATTAATATAAAATAAATTTAATACACTTTATAAATTTTAGTAGTAAAAATATTCATTTTTGTAAGTTTGACAGGGATACATCTTCATTATGTGCAAATATATCATCTCGATTAAGAAAAAAATTTGAATGAATAACTTCAGGTTAAAAAATCCTTTATCACCACCTATCTAAAACTCCCTAAATTAAAAATTATTATTTTAAAAATATTCATAAAATAATAATTTTATTGCACATAATTAATTGATTATACAAAACTTTCTTCTCTCCCCGAGGAGAAAGTTATTACAAATAAAATAACAAAACAAATAATAAATATAGTTATGTTCTAACACGCTGAAGTACCTTATTTATTTCTTTAACTATAAAATCTTCATACCATTTAAGTAATAATGAAACTAACATTAAAATAATTCATATGCTCCTTAACAATAATAAGATATGAACTTTGATTTCATATCATTCACATGATTTGGAATTGGAATCCAAATTGCATAAACAAAATGAAAAGTTTGCACACGTGGCAATAGCCAAAGACTTCTACAATATTATGTGTAGTTTGAGACTTATCCACCTGTCAATTTTACATTTGGCAAACCGTTACAGGAGCCAAAACGTGAGCTTGTGCCCCTGGTCTCAAGAGCAGAGAAACACTCTACTCATTCATCGAAACCCTACGACGTTGGGAGCACGTGACCAGATAAGCAACCATAAAAAGTTTCTCCCAGCAATAAAATATGAACATGGTTGGGAGCATCGGGCACATCGAAATTTTCTCAATTCATTATTATACTAGTTCTAAAAAGGTAGGAGGGGGTGGCTCAACTTCCTTCTTAATAAAAAATTGAAAGGGATTCTAAATTCTAACCTACCATAACCTCCCCAAGTCCTCCCCAAGTCACAATAATAATGAACTTGTAGAAAAGAGTAATCACAACAACAGCTACTTAGCATCTGCAACAGGATTCCTTGCAACACTTATCTTGTGATGCCCAAATACTAAATTCATCTACTCCATCCACCTTTGCATTTCTCTTTCTGGGACTGTTGGGGTGTGTCTTGAATTATCAGTGTTCTGGTGGGTTCCTTTACCTGCTTCTTAGCCTTCAATTTTACAAATCTCCTAGATCTTGTTTCTGCACGATGACCAGTTGTTGGTGGAGAATTTTTCACATCCTGAGGACTGAGACCAGTTCCGTTCTTGAAGCCAAACATAAATATGAACGTGGACCAATCCCTGTCTATTCTTTGGAGCTCATGCAAAACGATCAACTTGACTAAGCCGTGGTGAAACAATGAGGTCTCACAGGCTTCCTTCTTTAGTTGAACTTTGTCGCACATTTTACCTAGGCTACGAAACAAGTAGAAAGGTAAATCAAGAGATATTTTTCTTGTGAAATGCAACAGAAGCTTGAAGTGGTATGAATACACCTTATTATATCTCCCCTCACATGTAAAGTACCTTTGTATGCAGGTAAGTAAATTGGCATATGAGTCCTTAACATAATTTCTGGGTACAGACTTGCTTAAATCTGAATCAATGAACTCCGGCTTCATAAATTCTTTGCAGGGGGTCATATCAAATTTGAAATTTTTAAACCATCTTTCTTGTCCCCTTGGAATCTCAGTGACTATGGATATTACTTCTAGTGAGATTTGCAATTCAAGCACCCCAACTTTTGAATTCAGTCACATGAAATTCAAGGCAAATTCCTTGGTGATTTGCGTATGACCTCCTTGAAGTTTCTCGCAAAAATTCCAACATCCAACTTGCTTGACTGCATGTTCAACTTCTCTTTTCTTCAAGATAATGTCTAAACCTTCAGGTTCGCTCCTCAAACATATGCCTGACCTGTGCTCCTTTCTTTTTGTAGACCCTTCCATGAGACTCCAGCGTAATGAAAATTTCAAAGACTGGCACTGCCTCAACCTTTGATCACTGCCTCACTTGATAGCTGCCTTGCTTGAACACTGCCTCGCTTGATAGTTGCCTCGCTTGACGTTCAAGGAATTCAAATTTAACATTTGTTGATTTGTTCCTCATGCCATGAATGCAATCATAATTATGACTATGAAAAGTTGGCACTTCTTGAAACTTGCAACCCGAGCGTACCAAGGTACCTAACGACTCTAATGATGAAGATAAGTGGTTGGACATGATAGGCGAAGTGTATAAGCTGACAACCGATGATGCAAACATAACAGATTTTGATAGATATGACAGCTGAGAAAAATTTGCTACGGATCCACACGAATCTCCGATTTCGTAGCGGAGCCAGTGTAAAATCTGGGTTATGCGCTACGAAAACACCTAAACTGTGTTTGCGCTACAAAAACACCGAAAGCGTTTCATAACACTTAAGAACCTTTAAAACAAGTTTGATAAAGGGAATCTATGTAAGTTATGGGACTAGTGGTGAATGAGAACAGACTATTGACCTTTATTTAACCATACTACCAAGACTCCTAAGGCTTAGACACTACATTGAACATGGAAAAACTGAACTTGGACTAACACCCAACCTTCACAATCAAACTGATGTGAACAATTTAGAAATTGCTTCTTAAGTGATAACACAAGACATCATCATCGTAATCACATCTAACAATATCTCATGCTAATTATATTATTTTTTATTCGTATTGTTGACATTTTGTTAAACGTCATTAGTTAGCGCACAAATCTAATAATTTAACAAGGCGTCATCATTGTAATCACATTTAACAATGCCCCATACTGATTATATTGTTTTTTATTCGTCTCTTGACATTTTATATAATTGGTAAGATATTAAATTTAAATTGATAAAAGTTGTTATAAATATTAAATTTAAATTGCTTGAAACCCTCCTAACTTTGGTCATAAATTAATTTTTATTAAATACTTTTTTAAGTTTTTAAATCTAATTAACTTTAAAAAAAAAAATTAATAATTTAAGTTTTTTAAAATTTAAGAATGGATGGAAGTTTCTAAAATAAACTTAAAAGATATTTTTATATTTTTAAAATAAATTTATTGATAATAGTTTTCTTGATGGTATTTTCTTAAAAAAAACTTTAAATTTCAAAAATACATATTAATATAAAAATATATATTTTAAAAAAAACTTTAAATTCAAAAATACATATTATTTTAAAATATATATTTTAAATGATAATTATAATTAATAAATATATGTTTTAATGATGCTTCATTCTATAATTATTATCAATAAATAAACTTTAATTTATAAATTAAATTCCTCTTAATGTTATTTTTATAATCTAATATTCTATGAACATTTTTCTTTAATTATAGTTGATTTTATAGACCAATCAATTATATATTTTAAATTTTATTATAAATATTTTGAAATTTTTATTTGATGATTATATGTTGCAATATAAGTTTTGAAAATTAATTGCAAATATTAATTAGATATTGTCTAACTCTTGTATTATAAGTATAGGTCACAACTTTTTGACTTCTATGTTTGGCTATGACTAGAAAGGTAGTTTTGTTTAGAGGTTTGTACAATTTAATTGTATGTAAAATTGATTTTGTTTTGTAGTGACTATTTTTTAGACATTTTTTTATAAACATTCATTTTTATTTTTTATTTTTTTCATAACCCTTGTTTGAATAAGAATTTGGTTAGAATGAATATATGAACAGTCTATGCAATAGAAAAATATATGTTAATTTTACAATTATAGTTTCAATCATAATAAACTTTGTAATTTATAAAAATATCTTTGCATTTTTTAATTTAAAGTAGGTTGTTTTGCATGTAATTTCATATAAGTTCACCAATACATAATCTATACTAAATATCATTTCATAAAAATAAACATCACGATGATAACCATTTAAAAAACATAAACATCATCCAAAAGACACATTCAAACTTGCTAACATCATCTAATTATATAAACCTCTAACACATATAAATGTCATTAGCTAACACACAAATCTAATAATCTAACAAGACATCATCATTGTGATCACATCTAACAAAACATGAGCATTGGCTGACATCATCACCACACACATCCTTAAATATACATCTCATGTTAAATAACTGTTATCAATACACATTTATTTGCAAGCACATTAAATGAACATATCTAACATGACCTAACAATATAAACATCGACACCAACATATAAATTAAGTACATCAACAAGAAAAAAAAATTATATATATATATATTATATATACTCAAATATCTAATACAATAGTACTAATGGTGGCCCGGTCTCTAGCAGAAGATGATGGATAGTCGACTACCTCAAGAGTCGAAGAATGAGGTAGAGGATGAGGTGGTTGGTCTGCTCTCTGAGGAGAAACATGAGGCGTGGGTCATGAGGTGAATGAGGAGGAGGTTGAGTACTACTGGAAGGATCACCATCCTTATCATCATATGACGGGGTAGTACGTATGGGTGAAGATTGAGCATTTGTTGCATGGCCATCCCGAGGAGGTGGAGTACTACCAGAAGGATCACCACCTTGATCATCATCTGATGGGGTAGTATTGGGTGAAGATTGTGTATATGTTGCATGACCAACCTGTTAGGTCCCTATACTATTAGTGTAACCCCTTATTGTTATTAGTGCAACCCCTTTATTGTATTATTGTGCCCATATAGTCCCCATGTTGTTATTATTATGCCCCATAGAAGCCCACTATTGTTATTGTTGTGCCCATACAATATTATTGTTATGTAGGCTCTGATTGTATTGGGACCCCTTAGACTCTTATATATAGAAAGGAGGTCTTGTCATTTGTATCATCCAAGAATTATTCATTTGTGTAATGTAAATTAGGTTTCCTCGTCAAAGACTCTGATTTTAAGTCGTTGATATATCTTTTCTATCTTTTTGTGAGTTGGTTTCATAACATTTGGTATCAGAGCTTTGGATTCTAGGGTTTTGTTGCTCCAAACAGGTCATCGTGACATTTTCGATATACAATTTTCTCTACGAAATTTCAAAAGCTAAAAAAACCCATTTGAGCCGAAATCGTTTTGAACCTTGGATCGAAATTTCAGATCTTGTCTCACTATATTTTTGGAGATATGATCTGAGGAAGTTAGGGTTTTTGCAAGCTAAAGAATTCCATCGCAAACATGTCATCGTGGAATTTCACTATAATGTTTTTTCTACGAAGGTTCAGACTGAAATTAAAACCCATTTGAGCAAAAAGTTTGATGAAGCTTGGGCCCGAATTTCAAATCTTGTTTTGCTATATTTTATGAGATATGGTCCAAGACAATTAAGGTTTTTGTAGGCTCCCGAATTACATACCAAAGTGGTGAACTAGGGAAAATCGTCATAACTCTCTCTGAGCATCATATTGAAATTTATTAAAAAGTTACAGAAATAGGACGGCCTGTAATTTTTTGTGTATCGGTTTCAGGTCCTAAGGTCGAAAAAATGACATGTGGCACTTCGTACAAGTTCGCTCTACTGAACTAGTTTATAATCAGGTCATCGTGGGAGATTTAGCATAACTCTCCCTTGGAGAATCCAATTTTGATCAAACTTGCAGGGTTGGAAAGAGGAATCAAAGGGCTACCGCAAGAAAAAATTTCAGACCTTGGAGATCCGAAATTATAGAGATACAACAAATTCAATATCGAGCTCCTACAAAGTGAAAAAAGGTGTGTAGTTTTTTTAAAGTTTTGCATAAGTTTGGTTGAAAAATTAGTTTGAAGGAAATCAAAGGACATGCAAGCTAAGATGGATAGTATAGAAGAAAAACTTAAAGGCAACATGGAATATTTTAAGACATAGTTGACAAAGTTGCTATAATAAATACTTAATAATGGCGAAAGGGTAGTAAAGGAAGCTCATGATGAGAACAAAAGAAATGTTAATCATGATTTCATAAATTCTAACGTTGGATTGAAGACGCACCATGTTCCAAAGATCGAAATGAGGAAGTTTGATGGAAAGGATCCCATAACATGGATACTACAGATGGAGCAATATTTTGATCTCCATAATGTGCAAAACACACAAAAAGTACGCATTGCAACTTTATATTTGGAACCAAATCAGTTTGTATGGTATCGATGGGTTTGCGCTCATAAATAATGTCACTTGGGAAATTTTTATGGAAGAATAACAACACCTTTTTTAGCCAACTAATAAATCTCAAACAAAAGGGTTCAATGATGGAGCACATTGAGGACTTCCAAAAATTGAATATAAGGGCAAAAGACATTCTAGAGGACCATAGGATTGATGTGTTCATAGGGACTTTAAAGGATAACATTCAACATGAGGTTCGCCTTTGAGAACCTGATTCATTAGAAAAGACATTCAGGTTGGCAAAAAAAATGGAAAACAAAATTATTGCAAAAAGGAAGCCTACCACTCACAACTATAAAGATGGAAGTGTTGTTTCTCCTGGCCTTTCACCACCTACAAGGTTGACACCACAACAATTGGAAGAAAAAAGAGCAAAAGGGCTATGTTACAATTGTGATAGAAAATACATTAAAGGTCATAAGTGTGCTGAGAAGAAATTAATTTACATAGATGGGGAAGAGGAGCAAGAAAAGGAATAGGAAACATCAAAAGAAGAGGATATACACCAGGAACTAATCTCAGAGAAAGAAGAAACGAATCTGCCATATCTTGTAATGCATTGACAGGAATTACCACTCCTCAAACTCTCAAGAAAAAGGGCATATCAAGAAGAAAAAGGTAATAATGTTGATTGATTTGGGTAGTATCCATAATTTTATTCATTGTAAGATAGCCAAGGAATATAATTGCTTCCTATATCCAACACCAGAGTGTCAAGTAATGGTTGCAAATGGAGGAACCATAAATTGCTTTGGAAAGTGTCATAATATAAAGCTATCCATGGGAGAATATGTCTTGAATAGTCCAATGCTTTCCATTCCAATGGGTGGTGCAGATGTTGTACTGGGAGTCCAATGGCTATAATCTTTGGGTACAATAGTTTTTAATTTTCAAGAACTTTTCTTGAAATTTTTTTGAGAAGGAAAGGAAGTAGAATTAAGGGGTATTGAAGGGAAACCGGGAAATATAATCATCTCTAACAACATGACAAAGATTTTAAAGAAAGAAAAATGGGGCGTAATTGCACAAGTATGTTCAATAGAGGTTCCCACATCGAAATCATCTATTTCTCCATATCTCCAAAATGTTTTGGACAATCATTCCAAGGTATTTGTGACTCCCAAATTCCTCCACCTATTCGTGATCATGATCATGCTATTCATTTCATTCCAGGAAGTGTTCCCCTAAACATCAGGCCTTACAGATATCCATATGCAAAAAATAGTGAAATTGAACGTATGGTTGCAGAAATGCTAGAGGTTGGTATAATTCAACCTAGTCAAAGTTCTTTCTCTACTCCAGTGGTATTGGTACACAACAAGGATGGATCATGGCGCATGTATCTGGATTATAGGGAGCTCAACAAGCTTACTATTAAAGATAAATTTCCCATTCCCGTCATTGATGAATTATTGGATGAATTACATGGAGCAATTTACTTCACCAAGTTGGATCTTCGTTCAGGATATCATCAAATCAGAATGAAGACTGAAGACAATCCAAAAACACTATTTAGAACTCATGAGGGTCATTATGACTTTTTGGTCATGCATTTTGGCCTTACCAATGCACCTTCTACATTTCAAGGTTTGATGAATTCCATTTTCAAACCCTTCCTTAGAAAATTGTGTTAGTATTTTTGATGATATACTAATCTACAGCAAGTCTTGGAAGGATCATGTTGAACATGTTGACAGGGTGCTAAACTATTGGAGGAGAAACAATTATATGCAAAAGATCCAAATGTTTCTTTGGAGTACAAGAGGTGGAATATCTGGGTCATATTGTATCTCATGAAGGAGTTAAGGTATCATCCTCAATCTGATGGGAAAACTGAGATAGTGAACAAATGTTTGGAAGGATATATTTGTTGCTTTGTATCTGATAAAGAGACACAATGGGCCAAGTGGTTGCCTCTGGCTGAATGGTGGTATAACGCTTCCTTCCATATTGCAGCAAAAATGATCCCATTTATGGCACTTTATGGATATCATCCACCATCCATCACATCATATTTAAAACAAAATTCTAAGGTTCAAGTAGTGGAATACCGCGTCGAGCACCAACAACAAGTTCTCAAACTCTTAAAGGATAACCTCACTTTGGCGCGGAATAGAATGAAACAACAGGAAGATCAACATCGCACGAAAAGAAGTTTTGTTGTAGGTGACTAGGTATTTCTACGACTGCAACCATACAAACAAATGCCCCTCAATCAAGCTAAGAGGATAATAAATTATCGCCAAAGTATTATGGTCCGTACAAGGTGTTACAAAATATTGGTACTATGGCATACAAATTGGAGCTTCCTGCATCTTCCCAAGTGCACCTAGTTTTCCATGTTTCATGCTTAAAGAAGGTTATAGGTGAGAAGATCCCAGTTCAAACAATATTGCCAGAACTTGGTGAGGAAGGAAAAATCATATTGGAACTGGAAGCAGTCACAAAAACAAGAAATAAAAATCTACGGAATTGATCAATTTTAGAGTATCTCATCAAGTGGAAGAACTTACCCGTGGAAGATTCCACATGGGAGGATGAGAATTTTATACAAAAGCATCCAGAACTACTCAAGCGTTGAGGACAACACTTTTTGAATGAGAGGGGCATGTGAGGTCCCTATACTACTAGTGTAACCCCTTATTGTATTATTGTGCCCATATAGTCCCCATGTTGTTATTATTATGCACCATAGAAGCCCACTATTGTTATTGTTGTGCCCCTACAATATTATTGTTATGTAGGCTCTGATTGTATTGGGACCCCTTAGACTCGTATATATAGAAATGAGGTCTTGTCATTTGTATCATCTAAGAATTTTTCTTTTGTGTAATGTAAAGGAAGTTACCCCTTCGAAGAGGTTGATTTTTAAGTCATTGATATATCTTTTCTATCTTTTTGTGAGCTGGTTTCATAACACAACCCTCCTTAATGCCAATATAAACTTGGTAGCTTCAACGATATGACGCATAAGACTCATCATATTGTGCAACCAGTCCATCCAAGGCTCCAAGAGCCTAGGATTTTCTCTGATGTCTCGAACCATTGAAGGGCAAACTCCTGCCTCAACCAAAAGTCTAAAGTGTCGGTTGCCCAACTCCATCCTCAATCTAATATCAGGCCTATGTATGGGCCGCATGCCTACATTTATTTGCATCCGAGGACATCCCTTACCCTCCACTACCTCGACCATTTCCGCATCTGCATTTGTCCACAACGAATTTGCAAATATCTATAAAATATATAGTACACAACAATAATTAGACAAATTCATTAAAAATTTTAATAAAACAAGTTAAATAATGTGTTAGAATAAATTTTATTCTAATTAATTAAGACAATAAAATGAAACTATATTAATTTAAAAAAAAAAAAAAACACTAATATTACCTCTCTCATCTGCTGGCTCATCATGTGTGAAGAGGATGTTGGGACATTGTTACCAATCCATCGCCGCGTAAGCACACGACACCATGATGAACATGTGGTCCGCCTCACTGGTCAGTAGCCACAGTGTGACAATGGAACTCCTAGTTGAATAATCTGGCTGGCCGCTCTTGGCCATCATCTCGCCCCACATGTGCATCCGTACCTGAGTGATCGACGTAGGAGGGTGACTGTCAAAAGTAGGACTTGTCTTCGGTAACCTCTCAAAAAATAAACAAAACAACTTTGAATCAAAAGGGAAGTTTTAACTCCCATGTATTATAGCACGACATCTATCTAAATCTATACAAAACAGTCACAAAAAAATGGTAGACCATATGATACATCGTGGCCTCTACACCAAAGAATCAACATAAACAAAAGAGGGAAACTAATGCATTTCCCATCACTAGTAGAGTGTGCAATGATACTCACTAATAGTGAAAGGCACCTAACCTAATCTACACCAAAAGGTGATACGTAATTGTCCACCAGACACCTTAAAATCTGTTGGGGAAACTACGTGATCCCCAACATATCTCTGAGATTAGATCAGTTGACTCTAAGTTGTAACGCCATGGGGGACATCAGGGAATTGGGGAAATCCTCCCCTCCTGGATAGGCTGGTGATAAAATAAATGTCCTCCCTAGTAGGCTCGTACCACATGCTGGAATCGACACAGAAACCCTGTCGGTGGACATCCCACCGACAGATCAACTATGCCAACAAACTGGAGTGCCCCTTCAATGATATAACCTCCTCATAGTACTTAAGGAGGTCTACATTCCTCAAGAGGCCTTGGGTCGCTGCGGTAATTGGGTGAGGGTACAAATCCCTCACTCTCTCCTCACTTCTCAGCCTCGTACCATATTGTATTGGTTGACCCCTTGCTCCTATTGTTGTTGCTCTTGTCTCAGTTGACGACTCTGCATGATTGACATAGAAAATACATCAACCTCATACATAAAACATATTTTTTTTATTAAATGAAAAATGTGTTTATAATATGGACATATAGCTTTCAATTAAAAAAAAAACAACCTCGATGCACCAAAAAAACAGGAATGTAACGTACACGGTGTGCCAAAAAAAGGAATGTTGAAAACAATGCGTACATCGACTTGACACACCACTTTCAGTTCACATACATATAATAAAACTAGTTATTTTTATTTTTTAATACGATGCGTCGACATAACAGTTTGCATCGGTGCATTAATTTTACGTCGACACACCACACGAGAACGTTCAGCTTACTGAATGCACCGAGCTATAATTTTTTAATATTATGCGGTGCGTTTGGTAAAAATAAATGCACCAAGAATTCACTTTTATCGGATGCACCGTCGTAAAAATTATCATTTTTAAAGTGGTGTGTCGTGGAAATTCACGGCCTGATGCATTTCCATTTACCAAACACACCAAATAATATTAAAAATTGCTGTGTGTTAATCTTATGCACCGATTTGCGGTGTGAGCCGAAGCTTTCAAACACACCATGTAGGAAAAAAATAAAAATAAAAAATGCATTTTTTCACCTAATTTTCAATTCTACTCCACTAAAAAATTAAGTTAGCAAGAAACATAGACATTGCTTGGACATTTGCTTGGTTGCCACGTAAATGAAAAAAACAAATTTGACCATCGTTTGACCACCGTTTGACAAAATTCAGAAGGAACACAATGAGCAACGAATGGAAGGATGAAAAGCAAGGGAAGCGTCGATGGTAGGGTGCTTCACAGAGGCAAAAGCAACACCAATGCTTGAGATCTCTACAGCACTACAAATGGCAAAAATGAAATTTATGGCTAATAATTTTGTTTGTTTGTTTGTTTGTTTTTACCATGTTCCGATGCGTTCGAACCCAACACCTTGGTGCAAATTATTTATGAAGTGCACCTCGATTTTTTAAATTAAAAAACCTATCGTGGTGCACCATGTTATGTACACATCAAGACATTTCAAAATAGTAACAGCATCGGTGCTTCATGGGAGAATAACGTTGAAATGGTGATAATGAATTTTACAACCGACATTTTTTAAATTTTACCTTTGTCTGGTGCTATTGAGTAGTATACACACCGGTGCTTCGGTTTCACCTAGCATACTGCTATATTTAAATTAAAAACCTTGTAACAGTGAACCATGTTGTACACGCACCAAGGTGTTCGGTTAAAGGTCATAACACCGAGGCTTCGTGGGAGTATAGCACCAAAATGGTGAAAATGAATTTGACAACCGACATTTTTTTAAATTTAACACTAGTCTGGTGTTATTAAGTAGTATCCACACTGGTGCTTTAGAGTTACTTAGCGCACCATTGTTTTTTATTTAAAAGAAATAACCCTTTAATGGTGCATCATTTTCTATTAAGCATGAGGACGTACAATTCTACTAGTGACACTGTCGCTTATTATATGAGTAGTGCACCAATGTTTTTAAAATAAAAAACCTTGCGATGGTGCATCATGTGTTTACACATCAGGGCTTTAATAAAAAGGGAAAGCACCAGTGCTTTATGTGAGTAAATCACTTAAAGGGTGAAAATAAATTTTACGATCGACATAACTTTTTTTTAATTTAACCCTTGTCCGGTGCTATCGAACAATATATGCATTGGTGCACCCTATATGCGTAGTGCACCATTGTTTTTATTTGTATAAAAAATAACCCTGCAAAGATGCACCATTTTTTTATTAAACATCAGGTCCTTCAGTTCAATTAACGACACCGATGCGTATAATATAAGAAGCACAGCACTATTTTTAAATTAAAAACCCCACAATGGTGCACCATATTGTTTATGCACCAAGGTGTTCATATACGAGTTTAGCATCAAGGTGTCATGAGGGTATAACACCATACTGGGCAAAATGAATTTTACGACTGATTTATTTATTTATTATTTTTTTTTAACCCTTTTTCAGTGCTATCGAGCAGTATATGCACCAGTGTACATTATGTACTTAGCAAACCATTATTTATTTATTGATTTTAATGAAAAATAGCTCTACCACAGTGCACCATATGCTATTAAGCACCGGTGCATATAATTAGGTAGCACACTAGTAGCTTTGGATATTATAGACGCATCGTTAAAAAAAAATTGCTAAAACATCCTCTCACCCAACTCCAATAGTGACCTCTGCTACAAACAAATTTTTGGACTATTTTTAGGGGCTTCCGCAAAAACCTCCGCTAGAGGGACTTTTACTTGTAGTGATGGGAGGTTCGGTGGGTGACCAAATCACTGTGGTGCTTGTTCGATAGATGTTAAACCACTTAGACAGGGCCACCCAAGCCACTATGGTGCTTGTTGGAAAGTTGTTAAACCACCTACTACAAAGCCCTACAATGCTTACTATGAAAAGACAATTGTTAAACTGCTTGAGTAGTGTACCCAATCTCCTAGACTGAGCAATATCTCATTTTGACCTTGGGTGGATCCCTGTTATTGAAATCATAGAAGTAAGTGAGTCACTATGGTGCTTATTGCCAAAGGTTAGTTGTTAAACCACTAAGACAATGGACTCCATCTTGTGGGTGTCTACCAAGCTTTGGTGTGAAATTCTCGAGGAAACATTTCCTCAGACTTTCGATGTGGCTCGAGGGTGGTCAAATGCAAGAGAGTTTTTGTGTAGTTGGCCTATGGTTGGGTGGAGAGTGGAAGTCCCTCCTTTAGTTACTCACCATCTTATCATACTCAGATAGTTTTAATGAAACTTGTGTTGAGTTATAAATTGTAATGTTTTATGAATGCACATGTTTGGAATGGGTTCATGGATAATCATGAAAGTTATTAACTTCTGAATTGGTACATATCTTCATTATGCTCATACTCTTTACGTTGTTCGATTTGCTAAGGAAATTAATAATCGATTAGATAATGCTGATATAGGTTGTGATTATCATGAACGTATCAGACTATATGCAGTGTTTCCTCCAATGTAGTAATGGCTATGAGTCATAGCTCAAAATGTTTAATGGAACAATAACTATAGTTCTCCTAGAGCAGTTGGGTAACTTGGTGTGTCCCCTATTACTTAATGGGTCGATTAAAATCCCATATTATGTTTAACCAATCTGTAATAGAGTTGTAAAGCTAAACGTGACCTCTCAGATCAAATTGACAAAGGATAAATCAAGAACCGTTTCCCTTCATGTTTTCCTATAACTGCATCTTGTCTTGGCAATAATGTTCTCTATTGCCAGGAAAGGAATCTAGTATGCCATAGAGCATTGTGATGGGGAGATTGGCTACTGCTCACTGCAAACACCTTGTGCCTTGATGCTTTGTAATAAGTGAGTGATAAAGAGTAGGGAAATTTGACTATGATTCCAGTAGTGGAACCATGTCATCAAGCCAACTCCATTATCAAGACCCTTGATGCTTTTTTAAACCATAACTGGGAAGACGACAAAGAGCAAGCTAATTTGACCAAGGTTGCAACAGTGGGATCTTATCGTCAAGCCATTGCCACTACCAAGACCCTTGACACTTTATCAAACCATGTACTAAGGAAGCTAATGAAGAGTTAGTCGATTTGGCCAAGGTTCTGGCTTGTAGCACCGTGAGGTCATACCACTAGCATTGTCGAGATCCTTAGTGCTTCACGATCTTGTTGATGGGCAGGCGAAAAGGACTTGGATGATCCATCCATGGTTCCGACTTTGGAACTCTATCCACCCAGAGACCGTTACCATCATCCAGCTTCGTGTGTTGGTTAATTTATAAATGGAATAGTAGATGGAAGGTTGGGTCGATCCAACCATGGTTCCCACTATGGAACCCTGCCACTGGGATACCACTATCGTTGTGCTTCTTACATTAATTAATGTTGAATGTGGGTGATGTCGATGATGATGCTAGTCAATCCAAGCATGTTCTAGCATGGAACCATGTCATTTCCCTCCATCAAGTTTTGTGGCGTCTTATGAAACCATGATCACGAGCATGCCAATGATAGAGCGACAAATCTCATCGTTGTTCTAGCATGGAGCCCTACCATTGACCACCACTCATTGCTGAGTCCTAAGGCGCTTGTTATACCTTGTAGACAATTGTCAAGCATTGAATCGACGGTCGAGAGCTATCACAGGCCCTCCCTCATGCTCGATGTTTAATGAAAAGGTTGGGGTTGCAGATGGGATTGGTGCAAATCCACCCAACTTTAATCAATGTTGGAGATTAATTGTGCCCCCCCTTCCCAAGTCTGAAACCACCATGGGGAGGCACCATGTTACCAACAGTGTGGTTAAGGAGTTAGGCGACAAGTACATTTGGAAGCAACCACTCCAATGTGACGTGGATCCGACCTAACAACATAAGTGCTTGTGGACGACTCATGGAAGATGTGGTTGTGCCATCGTGGCCTGGCGAAGGCCATGTGGGTGCCATGTGGCACCCTTGAGAGGACATGACTTCTTTGAATAGGTCAAACTTCTAATGAGCATAGCTTTTTATCAATGACTCAGATTGAGATAAAATGTATGTCGTCAGAAAGCTCTCCATGAGTTGATCACAATGATGGTGCCAGGATTAAATTCCACAAACTTTCAAAAAATGAGATTTTTTCATAACCTCGTATTCATAATAGACCTTGGAGATTGGGTTAAATAAGAAGTTCTTTAAAAGAGGTGATTACACCCTCCCCGATCTACCACCCCAAACCAATTCTTATAAATTACAATATGGAACAATGATAATTTATCATCTTTTTTTTTTTTTTTTTTGCTAAAGCAAGTGAATATCCTTCTATTTCCATCAACCAAGAGAAGTATTACAATATATACAATCCATAATACTAGATCATGGACTCCAGAGATATCCAGGCTATTCGGCCATGAATATAACCATCCAAACTAACTAAAGGATCATCTATTCTCACAAATGGTGCTCTCAGTTAACCGAAAACTCCCCGTCGAACTCCACTGTATCTTCAACATAGACTTACAAATATTGAACCTACAAGTGGCCCCACAAAATTGCACAACTAAATCGGACTGTTGAATCCAGCTACGCAAACGAACGACACAGAGAAATATCGGAAAGCGAATATGCTCAAGCTTTACGACACGATGGAGGGTGGTAAAACGTACCTTGCCCTTGCTACGTGTCGAGAGCCTAGTGGAATCGCTCTCAAAGCACCCAAACCACTTACCATTTAAAATCATTGTGATCGCCTGGAAACCGCTTTAAAGCCTGGATCCCCAGCCTGAAATAGAAAAACATGTGAAATTTCGTCGCCGGGAGGATCCACCCGTTCTTCCCCCGATATCTTACTTCAGGACTTTCGACTGACGCGGTCATTGACTGAACATAAAAACCTTGTATAGCAATATACAGGAAAACGAGACTGGTTAACTTACCCCAGAGGCTAATGTAACCAATCAGAGTTTTACCTTCTTTAAGGTACCAATCACGGAACTGTGTTTGAATCTGCATATTGTGCTTCATTCTGTGCCTTCTCTACTTGCCCAATAGCTAAAAAATTCTTTGTCCTCTATCGCCCATTCATTGCAGAGAGCCTTTAATCTGCTCTGCGGTTCCTCCATCCACTCCATTTCAATCCTGCTTTCTGAATTGATCACTCCTTGGTTGGCCAGTAAATCTGCTAGTTTACTGGCTTTCCGGCGAACATGATTGAAGCTAACAGTTCTGAGACTCAGGAGATATTTTTGAATTCTTTGGTACACTTGTAATAGTCTCCAGTGTTTTGAGACCTTTTCTGGCGCTTTTCCATAACTGATTCTATTCACCACCTTGATAGAGATATCTGAGTCAGCTTCGATAATGACATTTGAGCTGTGATTTTGTATAAGAAGCTCTAGACATTGCTCCAAGGCCATTAATTCAGCCATTTTATTGGTGGATCTGCCTAAATGGCAGTGGAAAGTAAAGATTATATTTCCTTCTTCATCTCTTAACACCCCTCCATAACCTGTTGTACCAGGGTTGCTTTTTGAAGCACCATCAATATTGCATTTCAGATAACCTTTCGGTGGAGGTTGCCAGATCTCCTTTTCCATGTCTAAATCTCTTTCCTTTCTGTTAAGACCATTGTAAATGATCTCCTGCATGCCCAGATGCTTGAGAGATTTCGAATCACTCGGAGTGGGAGGGTTCTTAGGATAAGTGCTCATAGTGGTGGACACTGTCTCCTTCATATGTTTTAAGATCAGATCCATCAGGCAAAGAGGAGTAGTTTTTTCATATTTGAAAATTCTTTTATTCCTTTCTTTCCAAACGTTCCAGATAATGAAACTTGGTGTAAAGGTCCAGGCTAGATTAAGGATCTCATACTCCGAATAATTTTTACTCCACTTATTCAGGGTATTAATGATGCTACCCTTATCTCTGTCTGTCTGTTGGAAAATGGTGTAAAAGGAATCCCACAACCAGGTGGTATAGGTGCAACTGTTGAGAATATGTTCCATTGTCTCCTCTTGAGCTTCACATAATTGACATTTAGAAGGTCCAACAACCCCCCTCTTCCTCATATTATCCTAAGTTAATATTTTCTTGTGAAAAACTAACCACATAAAGAGCTTGATCTTCATCCAACCTTGGTGACTCCAAAGTTGTTGCCAGGATTTCGCCGGGATACAGGGATCGAGGTTCAGGAGTAGTCTTTTTGCTTCCTTAATGTTGAGGGAACCTTCTTTATTGAGACCCCATCTTAATTGATCCTGCACATCTGTTACCAAGGTCTTCCTTTGCTTCAATATATTCATGAGTTCCTTTGCTTTTGTTTTGTTGGGACTGTCCTCTCTACATTCTATATGTTTCCACTTTCTCCACTTTCCCGAGTCATGAGGAAGATTCCATAAATCTTTATCTTTTATTAAACCTTGGGACTCTGTTTCTTGTTTGAGGCTTATAAAGTCCTCTCTTATCAGCAATGTTTCTTGTTTCCATTTGTCTTCCCAGAAGAGAGCAAGATCTTCCTCTCTGATTTCCTAGAAGCTGTTGTTTTGAACTAGGCTTGTGTTAGCCCAGGCTTGGTTCCAGATATAAGAGCCTTTTATGTTTCCCGGCATTCTTATAAGATCATTTGTATGCCAGGAGTTAGCATATTTCTTTTTCCAGGTTTTCGCCCATTGAGCTTTTGGTTCTTTAACCCACCTCCACCAGAGCTTAGCACCTAAAACATTGCTTAGAATCTCCTGATCATCTAAGCCTAGACCTCCGTGACTTTTGGGTTTACATATTTTGTCCCAATAAACAAGGGCCCATTTCTTCCTTGTTTCCTCCTTGCCCCAAAGGAAATATCTCTGGATATTCCTAAATTGCTGTAAGACCCCTTTGGGAAATGGAAGGGCAGATAAAAAGAAAACTGGGATAGATTGCAAAACGGCCTTTGTCAAAATCAACCTGCTAGCAAGGTTCAAAGATCTGAAAGTCCATTTTTTGACTTTGTCTTGCATCTTGTTGAGCATCGGTTCCCAAATGCTTTTGTGCAATGGTTTAGCCGTAAGGGGAATTCCCAAATACTTTGAGGGGAGGGAATCCCTTTGAAAGCCCAAAATTCTGGAGATAGTCCTCTGAATTGCAATGTTAGTATTAAAGAAAAAAAACTTTGATTTGGAGAGATTGACTTCCATACCTGTAGCCAAGACAAATTCATTTAGGATTCGTTTGTACGTTGAAGCTTCTTTGACTGTGGGGATCCCCTGCAGCATGGTGTCATCCACAAATTGTTGGTGAGTCATTGCTTGACCATTCTCTATTAATTGCAGTCCCTTGATCATTCCTGAGATTTTAGCATGTTTAATGGATCTGCCCAATCCTTAAATCATGAGGATAAAGTGAAAAGGAGAGAGTCGGTCTCCCTGCTTGAGTCCTCTAGAAGGAGTAAAGATCTCTGAGGACGAGCCATTCACCAAAGTAGAAAAGCTGGAAGAATTAACCAGAGCCATAACCCATTTGACCCAGTTGTGATCAAACCCAAAAGCAATAAGGACCTTTTTGATGTACATCCAGTTCACCTTGTCATAAGCTTTAACAATATCTAGTTGCATGATCATTCCGACCTGCCTTTTACTGGTAAGCGAATGAACAACCTCGTGGGCCTGAATAATGTTGTTTAGGATTTGTCTTCCTTCCACATAACCAGACTGTTCCCATGAAATTAAAGAATGAAGAAGAGGTTTGAGCCTGTTGACCAAAATCTTGGATATGATTTTATACACCACATTGCATAAGGCAATGGGTCTGAACTTATCAGGAGTCAGGGCTGACTCCTGTTTGGGGATCAGGGAGATGAAGTATGTGTTGAGGGCTTTCAGAATGGTCCTGCTTCTTCTGGAGTCCTCTACAACATTCAGAATATCATGTTTGACAACATTCCAACAGGCCTTGAAAAAATCTACATTAAAGCCATTTGGACCTGGAGCTTTGCCATTCTGCATGTCATTAATGACCTCACTAATTTCTTCTTCAGTAACTGGTTTATTCAGGTTAAAATTATCCTCCGTAGACACCATCTGAGGGATATTTTTTGTGATTTCCTTGATGCTTTGTTCTCTGTCTAGATTACTTTCCTTTGTGATGCCTTTGAAATGATGAACTAGCACAACTTCGATATTCTTATGGGTGTTCTATAGCTCCCCATTCTTGTTCAATAATGAAGAGACTCTATTGTGCACTCTATTGGCCATAGTGGATCTGTGGAAAAATTTGGTATTTCGTTCCCCTTCTTGGAGCCATTGAATTCTAGACTTTTGTCTCCAGAAGATTTCCTCTTGTTTGCATAAATTCTCCCATTCTAGATTGTATTTATCAACTTGTTCACTCTTGACTTTAACAAAACCTTCTGTGATTAATGCTTGGTTTAGTTCCTGCATTTTGATTTCCAATGAATTTTTATCTACAAAAATGTTGCCAAAATCCTTCTTGTTCCATTCTTTGAGTCGGAGTTTAATGTGCTTCAATATTTTTAGCAGGAGGAACATTCTAGTGCCCTGGATCTGCAGATCTTCGGACCACCATTTTTCAATGTTGCTAATGAAATCTGGGTGGGAAAGCCATATATTCTCAAATCTGAAGGGTCTATTTATGGGTAAATCAATCCCTTTTATTTCTAGTTGTATCGGCCAGTGATCAGAGCCTCCAAAGGGGAGAACTCTGACAGTTATTTCTTTATTTGTGAGCATCATCTCCTTTGAGATAAAAAAAATCTATCTAACTTGGAGACGACCTGGGCTTCACCTCTTCTTTTGTTATTCCATGTAAACAGGCTTTTGTGCATTTCAGAGTCAACTAGATTCATGTCATCTGTGAAGGATTGGAACGCTATTGAAACTTTACTTAGAAATTTGGTACCTCCTTTTTTTTTTCTTTTTTCTTTTTTTTCCCGAAAGAGATTTAATGATCTTAAAATCTCCTCCCAAAACCCAAGGCATTTTTGCATGTCTACTTCTTAGATTTACCAAGGATTCAAGAAAGTTGAGTTTCTCATCTATTCGTTGTCGACCATAAACATTTGTAACTAGGAAGGAGTCTGACACCCTCACTGGTTGAATGATGACTGATAAATAATTTCTCGATGCCTCTGCATCTGTTATGCTGACTTTTTGGGGATTCCATAGAGTGAGAATGCTCCCAGCTGTGTTCTCTACTTTAACTTCTAGAAACTCAAATCTGTTAAGCCATTTGCTATGTATTTGTTTTGGTTTCTGAATGGAGAATTTTGTTTCTTGAAGGAAGATTATGTCTGGTGTTGCTATTTTCATTCTGTTACTTATCATTCTTTGTTTCCTTTTACTACCTAGACCTGTTATATTCCAAGATATGAACTTCATGATTAAATATTTGTAAAGGAGTAACTGGTTAGATCTTTCATCTTACCAGAATCTATCATTAGCTTTCCACACTCCATCAAGAGCTCATTTTGTTTTTTCCTACCTCTCTTCTTTTCTGGATTTCTAGTAGCTAATCCGGGAGTTGATTTCATTGTTTTCACTCCTCTGTGCTCCTGTTTGTGAATGTTTTTACCTTTTCTCGGTTCTTTTTCCTGAGTTTTCCATAAAAACAATTGTTGTATTCTGTTGCATTCTTCTTGAGGCAATGAATCTATTCTTCCTTTGGTTCGTTGCATCAAGAATCCTTCCAAGTCCGAGTTTTCTTTGTCGAGAATTTCTTGTAGTTCATGATCTGTAGAAATTTTGAATAATTTAACACATATTCAACAGAGATTATCCTGATCATGTACTATTGCGGAAAACATACACAATACATAAGCTCCTCTACGTTGATCATCAATATAGCAGCATCAATAACAATAAAACATCAAGAGCATTCACACATTAACACAGTATGTATCCCGGGGAAAGCATCTCGCTAAAAACCCAAACTATCTGTATATTAATGATTGAGTCATGTAACATTACACAGCATAATACTTCTCACAAGTATCTCCACCTCTGTTACACACAATACAGCTCAGATCTGAATCAATCACTGGCTCAAATCTCCTTCGCTGCTTGCCTGCCTCCGCTGCTCAATACCTGCTCAAGAACTGATGATAATTCCAAGGAAAACACGTAT
>APFE030658025.1:2365-18882 GCA_000404065.3 Pinus taeda
TTGATAATACATGGTTGGGGTTTTATGTTGGTGCTTTCCCCTAGATATATCTTGTGTTATGTGTGATTAATTCTCTTGATTAGTTATGCATGTTTCTACTTGATGTTGCTCATGATTTTGATTATGCTTCCACTTAATGTTTTGTAGAAGTAGAAAAAGTATTATGCTTTAGGACATTGCATATATCGGTTTGTTCTACAGGTGAAATTTCTACATGGTATCAGAGCACAGGTGATCAAGCAAGAATAATATACTAGCAGGAGAAATTCGAAGTTTATTATTCGGGATATAGATCTCAAGTTCTTATCACATTTATTTCATCGATCGCATTCTATGGTTTGAGGCTTGAGTATGCCCTTGATGGCAGCTCAAACTATATAACTTGGAAGGATTGCATGGAGGCAGGTTTGGAAGATAATGGCCTTAAGGATTTCATTGATCAAGAAATTCCTAAGCCTACTAACAAGACTGAGCAAGTGGAATGGAGGAAGTGTGTGGCTAAAGCTAGGAGAATTCTCTTGGAGCGAGTGTGAGATCACATTGTCTCGAGCCTCCATGGGAAGGAGACACCACATGCAATGTGGAAAACATTGAAAGATTTATATCAGAATAGTAGTGATTAGAGGAAGTTGCCACTGAAGGAAAAACTTCGAAAGATCAAGTGTGAAAGGGATGAGACGATCTCTATGTATCTGACCAAGCTCATCACATGCAGGGATGATCTTGCAAGTGTAGGGGTCATGACATCGAATGAGGATATGGTGAGTCTAGCACTCCTTGGCCTTCCTAAGAGCTAACATAGCTACCAAGACTCAGTGAATGGAAGGGAGAAACTGCTAGATTGGGAACAACTAAGGTTGGATTTGATGCAGGAGGAGATCAGACGGAGCACCAGAGACAGTTCTTCATCCATGCATGATGAGTAAAATTGTGCCTTAGCGAGTAAGGTGAAGAAGGGGAAGGAGAAGGTTTCTCTTTCTGAATTTAGTTCTTCCAATGATGGGAAGAAGGTTGACAAATTGAAAGTGCTATGCTTTCGTTGTCATGAGGTGGGCCATTATGCTGCAAATTGTCCACGGAGGAAATCCAAGAAGGGATCTGGGGAAGGATATGAAGGTGAGGCACTTGCTTCACAGTTTGAGTTGGATTTTACACTCTTCGCATGCACGGTTTCATCCATGGTGGGAAGTGGTTGGTTTCTTGATAGTGGAGCTTCTTTCCACATGCCTGATGATAAGAGTTTGTTCAGTACTTTGGAGGAGAAAGATCTCCAGATACTCATAGTGATGGGTAATGATGAGAAGTATAGTGTGTCAGATGTAGGCACGGTTAATTTTCAGAGGGAGCATGGATCTCGCCTTACCTTGACCGATGTCAAGTATGTACTAGGACTAAAGAGAAACTTGGTGTCGATCGCGATGCTGGAAGACAGAGGCTATGGTGTAGTCTTCAGTAAGGGAAAGATTTTCCTTAGACACATCATCACTAGACAGGTGAAGCAGATTAGTTCACGGGTCAAGAACTTGTATGCTCTTGAGTTTCAAGATGCATGCAAAGCCTTGAGTAGCAAGGCAACTGATGGAGACTTGGTGGTTGAGAGGGAGGGTATATTACCTCTCAACATGCATAGCTAGAAGAAGTCTCAGACAATTGTGGAGGAGCCACGATTGGTGCAGTAGCTTCAAGAGGTTGTGGAGAAGCCACAATAGGGGAAGCTGAGTGGAGATCGAGTAGAGACATCTACTCATACAGAGACCTCCAGTAGGGGGAAACTTCGATCCATGTGGGCTGAGGGATCACATGTAGCCATACCTCCAGGTAGGAGGTGGGGCGATATAGAGTGATCGTCCCAAGGAGGAGGGGCAGGATCCTTGAGGTACCCAACCTCTTGGATGAGACCTTGCTAGAGGAGCCCCGATATGGAGTAGCAGGAACTGACTGATTAGGTAGACACGGATATGGATGGAGCAGCAAAGAGAGCGAAAGTGGAGGGAATCCCAAGACAACACATAGCTAGCAGGCTGCAGCAATGCGAGAGGCACAAGTGTTTTGCACTATACTAGGTAGCAAAGAGAGGTGTGCAATGGTGCGAGATGCATGGAGATGTTGCAGTAGTGCAGATGTCAAAGAGGGAGCACTTGTCAGCAACAAGTAGAGCTTCAGCATTAGTGTATGTTCCAAGCCCAACAGAGTGGTCAGTTGGGAGTGTTTTTGTTCCAAGTGTTGTTGGAGCAAGTGGATTGGGTAGATGTGTTGCATGCAGAACATTCCAGAGTTATAGGATCGGGTTCGAGAGTAAGCCTTTCTTGTTGAGAGGGAGTGTTGAAAAATGTGCAACAAGAAATGTTAAATTTAGAATGTGCTATAAATAGCATGTCTAAAAATGGCATGTCTAAAAATAACAGTTTGGCCAGTGAGGTCATTGGCCACATTGGGTGAGAGGTGAAACTTCTAAAAATAGAAAGTTCTAAAAATAGCATTTTTGGGTCCCTTCCTATTTATAGTAGTCCCTAGTCTATCTATAGGAAGTAAAATTAATTTTGGTCTTAACAACAATTGGAAATATTAATTAATTAATTCAGTTGAGTTAATTAGTTAAGGAAATTCGAATTTGAAGTCTTTGTGAGCATGCACATTAGCTGTCCCACCGATTGAGGAATTTATACTTAATTTCCTCCACTGATTGAGGGAATAAGTATGAGTTCTATAATGAGAGAATCAGTTACTTAGTTCTAACTAGTCAACTCCAGTTAGATTATTTTAACAAGTTGTTAAAATAATAAAATATAGTTTGTTAATGCTTGCATGCATGTGACAACTATTATTTTAGATAACTAAGGATTCACTCACGAATGGTTGTTGCATGTCAGTTCTTTCAGAGACCCAGTTGAGATCAGATGTGGGACATTGTACTATTAGATGCTTGACTATTTCTAGTAAGTAGTTTTTGCATGATTGAGGAACTAGTGTCCTTAAGGATTGCGTAGTTGGACCATAGGTTGACTTGGTATGTTTGGAATTAATTGCATATGCTTTTGCTATTATTTCCTAAGCAAACTACGCAAGGAAATAGGGATTGGACCATAGGTAAATCCTTTATATACAGGGCTTGGTTGGTTCATGAGACATATCTTCATATCTTCATAGTTCATTGAGAACTGAATAGCTTGAGAGCTAATTCTTCTTGTATTGTTGAGAGGATTTCCACTTGATTGATAATACATGGTTGGGTTTATGCTGGTGCTTTCCCTTGATATATCTTGTGTTATTGTGATAATTCTCTTGATAGTTATGAGTTTTTACTTGATGTGCTCATGATTTTATTATGCTCCGCTTTAATGTTTTGTAGAAGTAGAACAAGTATTATGCTTTAGGACATTGCATATATCGGTTTGTTCTACAAGTGAAATTTCTACATGGTATCAGAGCACAGGTGATCAAGCAAGAACAATATACTAGCAGTAGAAATTCTAAGTTTATTATTCGGGATATAGATCTCAAGTTCTTATCACATTTATTTCATCGATGGCGTTCTATGGTTTGAGGCTTGAGTATGCCCTTGATGGCAGCTCAAACAATATAGCCTGGAAGGATCACATGGAGGTAGTTTTGGAAGATAATGGCCTTAAGGATTTCATTGATCAAGAAATTCTTAAGCCTACTGACAAGACTGAGCAGGTGGAATGGAGGAAGTGTGTGGCTAAAGCTAGGAGAATTCTCTTGGAGCGAGTGTGAGATCACATTGTCTCGAGCCTCCATGGGAAGGAGACTTCACATGCAATGTGGAAAACATTGAAAGATTTATATCAGAATAGAAGTGATCAGAGGAAGCTGGCACTGAAGGACAAAAATCGAAAGATCAAGTGTGAAAGGGATGAGACGATCTCTATGTATCTAACCAAGCTCATCACATGCAGGGATGAGCTTGCAAGTGTAGGGATCGTGACATCGGATGAGGATATGGTGATTCTAGCAATCCTTCGCCTTCCTAAGAGCTAGCATAGCTACCAAGACTCGATGAATGGAAGGGAGAAACTGCCAGATTGGGAGCAACTATGGTTGGATTTGATGCAGGAGGAGATCAGACGGAGCACTAGAGACAGTTCTTCATCCATGCATGATGAGGAGAACTGTGCCTTAGCGAGTAAGGTGAAGAAGGGGAAGGAGAAGGTTTCTCTTTCTCAATCCAGTTCTTCCAATGATGGGAAGAAGGTTGACAAATCAAAAGTGCGATGCTTTCATTGTCATGAGGTGGGCCATTATGCTGCAAATTGTCCACGGAGGAAATCCAAGAAGGGATCTGGGGAAGGATCTAAAGGTGAGGCACTTGCTTCATAGTTTGAGTTAGATTTCACACTCTTCGCATGCATGGTTTCATCCATGGTGGGAATTGGTTGGTTTGTTGACAGTGGAGCTTCTTTCCACATGACCGACGACAAGAGTTTGTTTAGTACTTTGGAGGAGAAATATCTCCAAATACTCATAGCGATGGGTAATGATGAGAAGTATAGTGTCTTAGGTGTAGGCACGGTTATTTTTTAGAGGGAGCATGGATCTTGCCTTACCTTGATTGATGTCAAGTATGTACTAGGACTGAAGAGAAACTTGGTGTCGATCGCGATACTGGAAGACAGAGGTTATGATTTAGTCTTCAGTAAGGGAAAGGTTCTCCATAGACACATCATCACTAGACATGTGAAGTAGATTGGTTCACGGGTCAAGAACTTGTATGCTCTTGAGGTTCAAAATGCATGCAAAGCCTTGAGTAGAAATGCAATTGATGGAGACTTGGTGGTTGAGAGGGAGCGTATATTACCTCTCAACATGCAGAGCCAGAAGAAGTCTTAGACAATTGTGGAGGAGCCATGATTAGTGCAACAGCTTCAGGAGGTTGTGGAGCAGCCACAATAGGGGAAGCTAAGTGGAGATCGAGTAGAGACATCTACTCATGCAGAGACCTCCAGTAGGGGGAAACTTTGAGCTAGGTGGGCTGAGGGATCACATGTAGCCATACCTCCAGGTAGGAGGTGGGGCGATATATAGTGATCGTCCCAAGGAGGAGGGGCAAGATCCTTGAGGTACCCAACCTCTTGGATGAGACCTTGCTACAGGAGCCCCGATATGGAGTAGCAAGAACTGACTGATTAGGTAGACACAGATGTGGATGGAGCAACAAAGAGAGCGACAATGGAGGGAATCCCAGGACAACACATAGCTAGCAAGTTGTAGCAATGTGAGAGGCACAAGTGTTTTGCATAGTACTAGGTAGCACAAAGAGGTGTGCAATGGTGCGAGATGCATGGAGATGTTGCAGTAGTGCAGATGTCAAAGACGGAGCACTTGTCAACAACAGGTAGAGCTTTAGCATCAGAGTATGTTCCTAGCCCAACAGAGTGGTCAGTTGGGATTGTTTTTGTTCCAAGTTTTGTTGGAGCAAGTGGACTCGGTAGATGTGTTGCATGTAGAACATTCCAAAGTTACATGATCAGGTTAGAGAGAAAGCCTTTCTTGTTGAGAGGGAGTGTTGAAAAATGTGCAACAAGAAATGTTAAATTTAGAATGTCCTATAAATAGCATGTCTAAAAATGGCATGTCTAAAAATAGCAGTTTGGCCAGTGAGGTCATTGGCCACATTGGGTGAGAGGTGTGCTAAAAACAGAAATTTCTAAAAATAACATTTCTTGGTCCCTTCCTATTTATAGCAGTCCCTAGTCTATCTATAGGAAGTAAAATTAATTTTGGTCTTAACAACAGTTGGAAATATTAATTAATTAATTCAATTGAGTTAATTGGTTAAGGAAATTCGAATTTGAAGTCTTTGTGAGCATGCACATTAGTTGTCCCACTGATTGAGGAATTTATCCTTAATTTCCTCCACGGAATGAGGAATAAGTATGAGTTCTATAATGAGAGAATCAGTTGACTTAGTTCTAACTAGTCAAGTCCAGTTAGATTATTTTAACAAGTTGTTAAAATAATAAAATATAGTTTGTTAATGCTTTCATGCATGTGACAACTATTATTTTAGATAACTGAGGATTCACTCATTGATAGTTGTTGCATGTCAGTTCTATCAGAGACCCAGTTGAGATAAGATGTGGGACAGTGTACTATCAGATGCTTGGCTATTTATAGTAAGTATTTTTTGCATGATTGAGGAACTAGTGTCCTCAAGGATTGCGTAGTTGGACCATAGGTTGACTTGGTATGTTTGGAATTAATTGCATATTCTTTTGCTACTATTTCCTAAGAAAACTACGCAAGGAAATAGGGATTGGACCATAGGTAAAGCCTTTATATACAGGGCTTGGTTGGTTCATGAGACATATATTCATATCTTCGTAGTTCATTGAGAACTGAATAGCTTGAGAGCTAATTCTTCTTGTATTGTGAAGAGGATTTCCACTTGATTGATAATACATGGTTGGAGTTTTATGTTGGTGCTTTCCCCTGGATATATCTTGTGTTATGTGTGATTAATTCTCTTGATTATTTATGCATGTTTCTACTTGATGTTTCTCATGATTTCGATTATGCTTCCGCTTAATGTTTTGTAGAAGTAGAACAAGTATTATGCTTTAGGACATTGCATATATCGATTTGTTCTACAGGTGAAATTTCTACACCTATAGCAGTGATTCCTCCTCTTTCAGGGTCTTCTAATTGTATGTGAGTGATGAGAAATGAAGTAGAGGGCTTGGAGGATGATGTTAGGGCTCATAGGGAGTAGTGTAGGTTTGTGAAAATGGATAGGATGCTCTGTTTATTTTTTTCAAGAATTTTTTAGGGTGAGACGGAGTGTAGGGTTTGTTCTTGAAAAATAATAATTTTCTTCTTATGAAATGGGATGGATGAATGATGGATAGATAGTGGATATGAAGTGGATGGAGGGCTTGGATTTCTGTGGTGAATTGGCCTTTGCATGATTTTTTTTCTTTTGACTGCTGTCCCCATTCCTCAAAATCATCACCCTTCATAATTTGGCTTTTCCACATTGCATGAGTGAAGGAGTGAGCTACAATTAACTAGTTCAAGGTGGTTGAGGCTCCTGACCCATTATTATCTTATAAAACCTCATCTCTCATGCATTTCCAACACATTTCTAACTATAATATTCTCAAGAGAAGAGGTCAAGAATATTCCATACATGTACCTACCTAATGGTTGTTGGAGAGGCAAGCATGTTGCTGCTGAGTTGATGATCCATCCCTACTTCCCTGAAGGTGCTAATTTTCTTTGCTTGCTTCTGCACAGGTCTTCATAGCTTGTTGATTCTTTGACTGATAGGTTTGTTGTGTGAAATTTTATTTCAAGTGTTCAATCTTTTGTTGGTGGAGTGGATGGACTATTTCTGAAAGAGGGTGTTCCCCCTTTTCAATCTTCAGAAATGGTTTCATGTTGCTCAAGGTGGCTAGATCTTCATTGTGTGAGTAAAAAAAATAATTGATGTTGAAATCTCTTGTAACTGTGGAGGTTTTTTATAGGAGGAATCCTCTTCCTGTAGTAGTCGATTAATTCCTCTTCGAGGCCTCATTGATGCATTTGGGATTGATCTAAAGTCATTAGATGTATAAGGAAAGGGTTATAATCATCAAGAGGTGGTGTAGGTGGTGGAAATATTGATGACAAAATTTGTTTTTTCATGTACGACAAAGTGGAATTTGAAGATGGATTTTGGTTATATGGAGTGGATTAGTGATGAAAGTGGTGTTGGTGGGACCTATATCAACCTTCCATAAAGAATACATGACCTTTTGACCCATTTCTCCAATCATATTGCCTCTTTTAGCTTCTTCTCGTCCATCCTGTACTACTACAGGACCTTCCTGTAGTAATTCAGGATAACCTCTTGCAGCAGACTTGTTTTATCCATATCTCCTAAATGGTAAAATATATTTACTTGAAATTTTCTGAGCATGTTTTCATCATCCTTAGGCACCTCCCCATAAAAATATTGGCCAATGGATGCACGAATGTCGAGAAAAATAAAAACTGGTTGTAGGTGATGGAGGCCTATTTATCAAAATCGTGGACTGGAATTTGTTGAAATCGCTTGAGCATGTTATCATCATCCATATGCATCTCCCTCTCAAACTGGTCCGCAAATGGATGCATGGTTTTCAAGATATGACAAAAATACTTTTCTATGCTATGTAATTCTGTTTCCCGTAGTAAAATAGAGCATTCCTGTAGTATTTCAGGACAACAAGGAAAATGAGTGGAAAAAGCTTGGGAATGATGAGTGGATGGTGGAAATAGATGAGAGTGATGGATTTTCATGGCCTTGTTCCTTTTGGAGCGTCTGAAAAAAGGAGGAGAAATTCCAAGTTTGACTTCCTTTCACAAGAATTTTGACCAATTTTTCTTTTCTTTGGTGCCAACTTGTTTTTGTTGCTTGCATTTTTTTTTTATTTTTTTTAGGCCTACTAGCTGCTTCAATGAGGTTTTCAACTCATAGGTCTACCTAGGCACCTCAAAGGAGGTTTTCACCTAAGATCTTTTCTTTTTCTCTTTTTTTTTTCCCAACCCATTACCCACTTCATGGAGGTTTCCAATCAATGAGCCAATCTCAGACGCCTCAAAGGAGGGTTTCACTTGAGATTTTTTTTTTCTACCCTACTCTACTTGAAAAGCAAAATCACTTTCAAGTATAAAAATACTTCCAATGGAGTCGAGTGCACATCAAGATGAGAGACAAATTGATGTGTAGGGTTGAAATGTATGCTTTAAAATCTACTTGAATTTGAGAGATCAAATGCTTTGACTTTGATGATATCAAGCACAATTGAAGAAGAGAGTGTTGTTGCAACTTAGTGACTGTCTAGAACCAAACCTCAATATAATTTTGATTCCCTTGGTTTGATTACTTATCTGGATCATTCTTCATGTCTTCTTCTACCATGACTTTCAAATATTCCTCTTTTTGGTGATTGTTCTCTTGAATACATGGAGGATTTGATGGTAACCATGAGGGATCTTTCTCTAACTTTGATTTTGATGTCTGCTCTTCATCAAGTGTAGCCCATGATTCTTTGATCTTCTCTTTTGAATCTTCTTTTTATGCATGTTGTCCTTCAATGGAATCAATATAATCTTTTTTTTGTAATTTTATTCTTGAGCTAAGATGAATACCATTGAGATCAAGAGGAGATATTTGGAAGTGTTCTACCTCAACATTGTAAGTGGGCTAAGCTACTTCATTATGTGGGTTTGGAAATGGTGGTACAAGTAGTTGAGTGGAAGTGAATATTTGAGATGGATGTGGTTGGCGTTGTGGTTGTGGTTGTGGTGGAGGTGAATGGTAGGGATAACATGGATTTAGGTATGAAGGATATTGAGGAAAATATTGAGGATATTGTGGATGGCTCCCATAAGTTCCTTGCCAACCTTGTTGCCAAGATTGGTTTGGGGTTGAGATGGCCAACGTTACCAAGGAAAGGGTGTGTTCCAATTACTTTGAGGTGGATATGCATAACCTTGAAATTGTGAATTAGGCTCTTGCATCATACTGGGTTGACTAGGCTTCCATGGTCAACTTAGAGCTACATAACATAGTTGCTTTGGTGATTGACTTGCTCCATTGTCCTCTTGGTAAACTTCCTTCAACCTTGGTAATGATGGACAATATTTAACATTATGTGATTTTGCATGGACAACACAAATATCAACAACTTCTTTTCCTCATCTTGCATTCTTAACATTTATACTTGTTTGGTTAGACTGTTAAGAATTTCTGTTTTAAAGTCATCAAACAAATTTCCAAGTTTAGCTTGACTTACCGATCTTGATGTTGATTTACTTATTCTTGCCCTTCCTCTTGGCATGTGTTTGCATGTTTCACAAATTTCTTCAAATGATAATTGGTATACATCACCTCCACTAATGAGATCAAGGAGATTAATCCACTCATCCCTAATTGTTCTAAGTAAGAGGGTATTTAGTGTGTCAGATCCTAAATGATGTAATTTCCCCCTATTAACATTGTACATGAACCTCTTTATTAAATCCTCAAGGCTCTCATCCTCTTTTTGATTCATTCTAAATATTTCTTCTTTAAGATCATGATCTTTATGTTTTTCTAGAAATATATTTTGCATATCATTCCATGATCTTATTGAATTAGTCCCTAAACTCACGAACCATTTAAGAGCTCTATCCTTCAATGTTACTGGAAAAATCTCAATTTTTAAGTGCTTAATAATTAACCATAAGATCTACAAAATATTTCAAATTCAAAGAGAAAGGTTTCTGGATCCTCTGACCTTAGACCATGAAATTTTGGAAGAAAAGATGGAGGGATGTTCTTCATATGCACAATGAACTCAGTATCTTGAATTGGAAATACAATAAGATATTCTTCATTGTCGTCATCTCCATCCATTTTTTCTACATTATTTTCCATCTCTTCTTCTTCTACCTACAAAAGTGGACGGTGATGTAGCTCTTACTGCACCACATGGTCAAATGGGGGGTTTGGTGTTGGAGAAGTTATTTTTTGCTTTTATATAAAAAAAATTGAATTAGAATGTTAATGCAGTGCAACATGCCTAATGAAATTTTTAATCAACTAGTGAAGAAAACAATGCATAATTTGACACCTCCCCGACAACGATGCCAAAAAGCGATGAGCCTCGGTATTGCGACAAGAATGTTGCAGATCCCAAGGCTATCAACTTTAATTATCAACCCAAGTTTCATACAAAATTTAGAGGTATTGACACTATATGTGCAGCATACAACGTGTCCTTCCTTTGATGTCTTGATGTAATGGAGTGCATGTACTGAAGTCAAATCCTGAACTAATTGCAGAAAATGAAATGCTCGAAAAGGAAACCTTAACCTATTGCAAGAAAGAAAGTACAAGAAAAGAAACCTATTATACTTGCATAAAGATCATGAAATAAATGAAAAATATTAGATTTCAAAGGGTTTAGATCCATTAACAGAGTTCATTGGAGGTGGTAATCAAGAAAATCATCATTGTATATCCAATCCATAAATCTATCCATTAAACCAAATCGCTGAAATGTTTTGCATGGGTAAAGAGGCGAGTCCTAAGTGGTATTTAGTATTTCTAATCATTTATTTAGATCCTATGGGTCTTGATTCAACCCTAAGGGATGATAACCAAGCTTCTTGAGCGAATCTGGGTAAGTAAATGAATGTTGGAATGCTACTACAGGAAACTACAAGATGTTACAGATTTACTACAGGATGTTATAATTCATCGAATGACCCAACAAATCAAATCAAAATTGGATGGGGCATTTTTTTTAATTGAATAGGATGTCTTTGGTCTCCATTCCAAGAGGAATCACTCAAAAATACCTCTGTTAACCCATGCTAAAAAAATAGCAGAAAATTACTAGTCTAAAATCTAGAAATTCGAGAACTAGTGAGCTAGTAAATCTATCAAATGCCTAACATAATAAAGTGCAAATGCAATGGGGTCATTTTTGTTATTAACTAGAATTTTTTTGTGAAATAATTCAAGTGGAACCAACTCGATTGAAGCTTATTAGAATGCTCTGAAAAATAGCATGAATTTATTGTTATTTACCACAAAGGAGTTCCAAAAATCTAGATTTGGGAATAAGCAAACTAATCCAAGTAGCTCAATGATTACTATGACCTTCCAAATATTTTCAAAGGATTAAATTATGTTTTTGATCATACAAAATAACTTACATAAACCATTTAATCCACTCCTACAACAAGAAATCATTAATACTAAATGAAAAAATAGAAAGAAACAAAAACAAGAGATGCATGTGAATAAGAAAGTGAAAATAAGAAAATAAAATGATACTAAAGGGCTTTGAGGCTCTTGGGATGGCCAATCCCAAAGAAACTCAAAGTCCTATGAAGGATACCAAGATCTATAAGCTGAACATGTCACCAATCTTCATTATTTCCATCAATACAATTACATCCCTATAAGAAATGACAATGGAGCTGCAAAAATACGAGTTCTCTCCACAAGAAGACTAATAAAAATCTACCCCTATAGGCAAATTCTACTTGGTACTTATAAAAAATGATTAGGAATCAGTCCCCATGAAAGGAGGAAGCTTTCCCCACCGAATCCCTTGATTAGTGGATTTGGTTCCCAATACTAGGAATCTGCATTAAATGGCAGGGAATACATTCCTAGATTTTCTCAATCATTGTAGCTCCACAATCTATGCCATAATTCCATAATATCTTGTTGATTTATTATTTAATATTGATCCTCCGTAGTAGGGAGCAAGTCCCTAAATTATCTCCTCCTCCAAATCTTCATAATCTGCCCAATATTCTCACAATGTTCCACAAAAATAAATAATATTAGGCACAAATATGCAATTATCCATAAAATTTCCTAATGAACATATTAAAGTTAAAAATACATTATCTAATTCAAAAAGAGAGGTTTGATGTATTTAAGGATGGTCATATGGACCTTAATTTATGTCTAATTTAGAGGCCCATCAACCCATCATGTACATAGCATTACATGTGCAATATTCGCACAACACTATTTGTACCATCTTGTACATAACATTGCATAAACAACATGTACACACATTATGTATACACAACACCGCATGCACACAATATCATAGATGCAACATGTACAACATATACAACAATAGTACCTCACATCCAAAAGCACACTGTCTCTACCAAGAAACCTTGCTCCCAGTGTCTTATCCATGCTTGTCTCAACATGTTGCAACCACAATACTTCATTTCGCTGATGTATCTCTCAACGTACCTGTCATAACAAGGAATAATATAGTCACATAATATCAACTCATAACCACATGATACTAACCTCATATATGTGTGAGGCTACTCTTCCCACTTGATTCCTCATGAACCAAGAATCTCTTCATGCCATTCACCTGCATAAGAAATCATTTCTCCACACAGATGATCCCTGACAATCCTATCAAACAATGACATAGAATCATAGATACATACATATATAATCATTAGCATAAAACAATCAAAATCCTGTCAGACAATGACATACATACATACATGTATACATATAAATGAAATAATTAATAATCATGATCCATGACAACCCTGTCAAACATGACATGCATACACACCTACATGTATAAACATCAACATAATCATGATCATAACATAGTTACTAGATATTAAGTTCAAGGTTAAGAGAACTTCCTTTATTCATACACAAGATTGAGAACAATCATTCCCAACATAGCCAAGGCAACTGACACCTCAAATCCATTTACTCTACCTTTTCTAGTTACCTTTCTCACAATTGTACTACTAGTGTCCATTTACTGCAATGGACCCAACCAATCCAACCAGTTGTCATAGTCCTACCTTCTGTTGCGCTTACTCATGCATTGATGATTAGGTGCTCAAGTTTATGCTAAAAACTCAAAGTTTATAGAATGGAATAAAAATGGTATGGTTTGATATATCTTGGTGATCTTAATCCAACACAACTCGGTTCATCGAAAACAGAGTTCGGATGCTCCCAGAAATGAGTTCTAATCAGTATGCTAAACAGGCAAAATAACTGCACAGTCGGCAAGTTCAAGTCTCTTCTACCAATCGGAAGGTGACAAGTGTCATTTTATCACTGGTCCCACAAATCGACCCATCACATCACATCAGCATAAGTTTTTGTTAAAAATCGGCCACTGGCCCTGTCAAGATGCGATATGCGATATTGCATGGATCACATCGCAGCAGGAAGTCTTGTTAAGAATCACCCTGCCCATGTAGATAGTGAAACATCGATGGAACCAAATGCAAAAAGAGAATAGGTTTCAATGTATGGAATGTTTGGGTCCTACGTCGATTGTGACAAGCTTATATATACCAGATGCAAAATTGTTATGAACCGTGGTGCATAAATCGTTTAGTCCGCCATCACAAATCGCTCATCGTAGTTTTTGAAAGGAGTTGTTCTGTTCGTCTCTACGCCAACGCTGATTGCAATTATGATTTGTAAACGCGCAAGGAAGTATGGCTCCGGTGGCCGAAATGTGGCAAATTTGGTGGATTTCAGGCCGAATTTGATGGTTAGTGGTCAGAAAAGGGGAATTTGTTGAGCTAATTGTGGGAGAACTAGGAGAGGTCATAACTTCTTCAGTTCTTATCCAAATTAGGTGCAAAAAAGAGGTTTTATAGCGTTTTTGGCTATTATGAACTTATTGAGATGGGTTTAAGAGGCCTTTGAGCATTGTAAACACACTTTTGTTGTAATTTTGAGCATAATAGAGAGGCCTAAGCATCGGAAGTTGGACCAAGGAGACGTAGCCCAAGAGGGGTGAACTCCTCATGAAATCTCTGTGTTGTGTGTTGTATTTTGATGTTATTTTGTTGTTGTTCATCATATGTTGTATGTTAAATTGTTTATAACATTGGCATAAGAAACTCTCATGGGAATCAATTAATTAAGCAAAAATGGTGAATACTTAAGCACTTGATAAGCAAATGATAAGCATCTTGGGTTTTATTTTGAATGGGGAATTAGAATAGCATTACTAATCTGCTCCATTTCAGATCAAGTTGGTATCAAAGCACTGGTTTTTGATTACTAGATTTTCTTGTGAAAAGAAGGATTATTATTTGCGAGTTTTGTGTCATGCTAGTAAAGTTAAAACTCAAAAGAGGTGAAGGAAAGCTGGTTGGAAGCCTTGAAGGTGGGTCAAGGGATAGAAGAGCAAGGTTGCCACAGTCTCCAACACTAGTTTAGCCTCAAGTTGTAGTTGAGACTCCATAGATCATGTCTCATGAAGGAGAGCCTACAAACATGACAGAAGATGAGAAGACCTTCATAACAGCTTTCTTTGAGATGACAAAGATGGTGAAGGTCCTCTAGGAAGAGAGGAAGAGAAAGTTGCAAGGAGAAAGTTCCAAACCTCCCAAAAGAGAAGGCTCTTTAGGAGGAGGTAATAGGAATGGAGACAAACCTCCACCCTCTCCACCATCTTCTTCATATTCTTCTTCACAAGAATCTTCACACTCTTCCACTAATACATCCCTTACTCATACTCATCGTCATTCTTCAAAAGGAGTTGGAAAATCACCTCTACTTAAACTATATGTTAAATTTGAGTTGCCCATGTATAATGGTGAAATGAATGTAGAGAATCTTGATAATTGGATTTTTCACTTGGAGGTGTATTGTAGAATTCAAAACCTTCAGGAGGATGATATCAAAATTCAGTTGGCTTCATTAAGAATGGAGGGTGCAACACTCATTTTGTGGGAAGCAAGGAATCAAGATGAGATCAAAAAACATGGAAAGATCTCTATTACTTGGTCTCATTTTGTTGCTGCTATAAAAATACAATTCTACCCTTTAGCTCATATGCAAAAAGATATCATGAATTGGAAAAATTTCAGACAGTTAAAAGGTCAAAATGTGCAAGAGTATACTTAGGAGTTTAGGAGAAGAGCCCTTATGCTAAGAGTAGACATGCAGTCACAAGATACTTTGCTTAAATACATAGGAGGTTTGCATTACTATCTTCGACACACCATTCTTATGTTTAATCCCACGAATCTTGATTAGGTATGTGTTCATGCAACACACCTCGAAGCAAGAGGGAAAAATGTACAAGAAGAAGGTAAGAATGATCCATTCCAGAATGGTGAAAAAATAAAGAAATTTAAAGGCAAGCAGAAGAAAAATGCTTCTAATAAGAAAGAAGGGGAGAAACCTGTGTGCAAGAATTGTTCCAAAGAGGGCCATGATGAAGCACATTGCTGGAAGCTTCATCGCAAATTAAGACCGAAGAAGTTTAACAATAAATGGAAACAGAAGACAAACGTTGTTGTACAACAAGACTTGGTTTTCGACTCAGGTGATGAAACAAATATTGCAGCCACAATCACTAAAGGAAAATTCATGGAAAAAACAAGCAAAGAGGAATCAGTGGCAAGAACCAGTGCAACAAATTACTCCAACAATGCTTCAAATGAAGAAAAAATAATTGATTTTTTCCATATTAGAGTTATTTCCAAACACACCAAGGTTGATACGCTCTTTGACAGTGGATCCCAGAAAAATTTAATTTCTACATGCTTGGTCAAAAAGATGAATCTAGAAACTGTGCCTCATCATAAATTGTATCCATTGGGTTGGATAACCAAGGATGCAAATATTCAAGTCACAAGGAAATGTGTTTCCAGGTTTTCTATTACTGCCAATTTCATCGACGAAGTTGAATTAGATATAGTGCCATTGGATATTTTTGTAATTGTGTTGGCAATCCCATATCTATAGGATTGTTTGGTCAATTTAGTGATGTCTAAATTGCAACTTTTAAATGTCAACCCGGGGCTCGTAAGCTGATGAAGTGAGGTGTACTGTATGTATTTAGGCAACTATTTCTTAAGATTTTGTCGTTTTTTTAACTTTTTAGGTTTGTTTTCAAGTATATCTCTCCTAATGTGATGTAATGGAAATGAAATAAAGTGAGTGAAGTGTGTGAGATTGTGATGTGCTTTTTACAACTTAAAAGTACTCTACAAGAAAG